>CM019826.1:127247686-127266928 GCA_009763385.1 Coix lacryma-jobi var. lacryma-jobi | reverse complement strand
TCTCATGGCATGAACGCTTGTGCTCCTAGTAAGAAGCCCCTCCTTGTTGATGGGATTTATGACTCCTTTTCTAGTGGGATAGGTCATGATCGTGGACATGCCTATAGTGCTTCCTCTCTTGGTCCACATCATGCTTTTCATGGTGCTTCTATTGGTTCTTCTACAAAGACCTTGGAAGATGTTTGCCTCTTTTCCCATGGTACGACTCGTTCTTCTCCCCGAGTTGTCCTTTTGAGGAATGCTTCCAAGGGTGTTTCACAATTGCATTTTAACCAACACTTGCATCATGTTAACCCACATGATAAGTTGAGATTTGTGACCAACTTCTGGATTCCCAAGTACATGCTTGCTAACCCTTCGGGATCCAAGGCTCGGGTTATTTTGTCCTCTTGTGTGTAGATATGAGGATGCGGGGTGGAGAACACGCGCTTGATGGAACTTGGTCCTTTAGAAGTGACCAAGGTTTGATGGTTCTCTACACCCCGCTTAGAGTTTGCCTCCAAAGAGGCTTTTTGCAGTTTGGTGAGCTTTCTTTTACACTCATACCTTGTACATCCATGATCTATGTCTTGTGGTATGAGATGGTTCTTCATGTGCTCACTTGTATAGTTCTTACATGTACTTTTTCCCTTTGTATCATGTTTTGTTTTTGTCTGGCATGTGCTACCCTGTATATCATATGTCATGCTAGCATTATGTATAGCTTTTGTGGATTATCCACTTTTCATGCTAGTCTGTGATCCTCATGAACATTATGTCATACCTTACCATACTTCTCCATGAGCTTTACTTGTAGAGGTATGATGTTCATTAGGTATCACTTTTCAGGTGCTAGTTTTGTGTAGCTACATGTATCCTATTGATATGATTAGTTTGAGCACTAGCCTTCCCACAATTTTATCATGTTACATGCTTTTGGATCTATTGCTATCATTACCTTGCATTGTAGCATGTGTTGAGGTTTAGGCTGTGTTTGGGTTGATCATGTCTTTAGGCTGCATTTTGCTACAGTGCTTTATCCTGTTGCATGGTAGTCTTGACTAGTTTGAGTTCAGTTCTCCTTGCGGTATCATTCATAGGTAGGCCTCTTTTGTTGAGTGTTCACCTTATGCTTATTATGTGACTAACCGCTTTGTGGAGACCTTGAGGTCACACTGGACGAGACAATGCCTTGTGTTTTCTTCTGCTTTTGAGTGTGCAGGAGAACAGGAGCCTGGAGAGAGCATTTCGGCTCACGAACCCGATCCCACTTCTTCCACGACTTGGGGTTCCGTTCGAGCAGCTCTCCAACGAGCACTAGCAGCACCTGTGCGAGCGATAGCATCAGGCGAGGGGGAGACAACTTCGGTGAGGTAGGAGCCGCGAAGTTCAGCAGTTTCAGGCGTCCCCTCGGGTATCACACCAGCAGGCGGTCATGCGCTTCATGATGTACCTTCGACACACTTCTGAGTTCGGTTTTTGGTACTCTTTTTCTCCGACCCCTTTCTGCTGTGTGGTCTTTTCGATGTGGATTTTGCTGGCTGTCGCTTGAGCGGTTCTTGGCTCTTTATTTGTGAGTTTGGTGTGTGTTTCCCTTTTTAGTTGGGGAAGCATTTTGCTTGTTGTATCTTAGTTGGATTTCTCCGATACCCTTTTGTTTTGGGTTTTCCTTTTTAGGCTAGTTTTGTGTTGTCTTTGATAGACTAGCTTTTGCATGCATTTCATCATGTATTCTAGTGCATTTTAGAGCTACATGTTTAGAGCAATGAGAATGAGATTATGCTCTTTTTGGTATCCCCTGTTTATTCATGATGATGCTTGTAGCTTAGGCTCTTTTTGATCACTTGATACATGTTATGAGCTAAGCTATTTTTGGCAAATGGTGAACTTGATTAATCAACTATGAAACCTTTAATTTGTTCACCATTGAGATTAGCAACTAGCATGGGTAGGATGTGTTGAGATCACTTGTGCTATCTTTTGTATGCTAGGTTGCTATGTCTCTTGCACTGAGTCATTCACTTGCTTGGATTGTTCATATTTACCTTGTGCTTAAAAATTGATCCGAGTCTAAGTGAATTGAAAAGATTGAGATGGGATTGCATGTGTCAGCACATCACGGTATCGAGACTGTTTCTCATTGCACAATTGAGTTAAACTTGAGCCGTGTAGTGTAAGACTGAAACCGGTGCTTTAAGCTTCTGATTGCTTTTCTTGCATAGGCTTAGCCCGGTTGAAAAGTTAGGCAATGACCATGCTTTCAACCTCTCGCAATCACATGCTTTTAATTTGAACTTGTGTTAATACCGCTGCAATCTCCGATAAAATTTGAAAATAACACAAGTCTATGCTTCATTCTATGGCATGATGATTGAACTTTGCTAGGGGTAGTTCACCTTTTATCCTTGAGTTAGCACTTGGTTGATTTCCTGTCTATTCATGCTAAGTGCTATTTTAGTGGTGAACTTCTTTCAAATGGCTTAAAACTGCTCATATGCTTAATCGTTCATATTTCGTATTCATTTGATCAGTTTGAGCCTTTGCTAGCATTTGTATTGATTGCTACACTTTCAGGGCAGCACCCTTTTGAGGATCTTTTCATTCTGATTGCTATACACTTGAAGCTGTTGCATTGTGCATATCATGCATTTTTAGCTTATTGTACATACCCCCAGCTCCGATACACTTTGTGGTCATTTTCAATGCTTTTCATTGCCCCCATATGCTTTTGGTTGATAACTTGTCTTGGTTTTGTGTCAACTTTGTGAAAAATGTCGTAACCCCTCAGCATGTTCCCTTTTGTCAAGGGGGAGAAGCTGTTTGCAAGGGGGAGCTTGTGTGTTGGCACAAAGCGGAGAGTCATGCATTTTGGGGAGAGCTTTGAGCAAGGGGGAGTTTAGCTCTTTTATGTTCTTCTTCACTTGGTATAGCTCCTTTATGTGTTTCAATTGGTATCCATCTTTTGGTATGGAATGCAATTGGTGTCATGAGCTTTGTTGCTTAGCCTTTGTGTGTAGGCTTGCTTTCAGGGGGAGTCGCTTTTGTCTTGCTGCTTCTCCGCGTGCTCCGAGTGTTTGTTCTCTATTTAGTGTTGAGCTTCTCTTGTGGTTTTTCTCAGTCGGTATCGAGCCTGCTAGTCGTGTTGAGCCGTTTTTGCCTCTGTCTAGAGGGACTAGCAGTTCTTGCTTGGTATTTTCGATTTGTATGGACCCTTCAGCTAGTTGCGTCAAGCCTATGTGCCTCTATCTTGAGGAACTAGCTGTTTTCACCAATTCTTTGCTGATTGTGATTTGTTGCATTCTAATGCGTTGTTTCAACCTCAATTGGTATCGAGCCTTGAGCTAGTGGTGTTGAGCCTTTTCTGCCTCTTCTTGAGGACTAGCTCATTTTTGACTTGGTTGCGTCAAGCCTTGCCCGTGTCTTTGGGGACCAAGTTATGTTCATTTCAAATTGCCCCCTCTTTAGCATTTCTTTGGCTTTTGGGCATTTGAATGGATAATCTTCTCATGACAAGTGACTTTGTTCTTTGCCCTTCTTTGGCTTTTGATCACTTGAATGAGATTTTCGGTTTTGGTATCTCAAACCATCTCTTGTGCCTAGTTTTTGTCAATTCAATCATCAAGGGGGAGAAAGAGAAAGAGAAAGAGAAAAAGGGGGAGAAATCTCGACCCAAGTGAATCCAAGTGGATAAGTACCTTGGTTTCTTTTCTGATGATTGTTTGACAATTTATTTGAGATTGGTTTTCGAGTACCTTTTGGGATTCATGAAACTCTTATTTCTCTTGACTCTTCAGTTGTGTAGAGGCTTTGCCCGCTTTTCCCATTTCTTTCGGGACCGAGAGCTTTTATTTGAGTTTTCATGATCCTTCCTCATCTCAAGTAGCTTTGTGTTTGCTTTTGCTTGGCTTTATGGCACTTGAATGAGGCTTGCCTTCAAACCCTTCCTTTGTGGTTTTATTTTTAGTCAATGCATTCATCAAGGGGGAGATTGAGAACATATATGATGAATGATTGACTTTGATGAGGAAGGTTTGAGGCTTTTCCCGGTTTAGTCCATATCTCGCTATGCGCTTAAAGTTTATGACTAACCGATGGCGTTGAGTTGTGGTGTTTATGTGTTGGTGTGCGTGTGCGACATGTGTCTCTTGGCTGTGTTGATGTGCAGGTGTTGAGCTCGGATACAATGGTCGATGGCGAGGTGAAGGTCAAGTAGAGATGTGCCGTGCCGACGGACCGGGAGCAGTGAAGGATGGGCATGCCGTGCGGCGGACGTGCCATGCCGATGTACCCAGAGCGGTGAAGGGCGGACGTGAGGCTTGAACTGACGGACCGGAGGGCCAGAGGACCAGCTGTGGTAGCTGGCACGTGGCATCGGCGAGCGAGAGCACATGGGATGTGCGATGCATCGGCCGAGTCGGGAGGAAGATGATGGCGTCGTGGCACTTGGCGGGAGGTCGGACACGGGCTTGCGTGCGGCGCAAGTGCCGTCGGCCAAGTCAAGAAGGAAGGCGAAGGCGTTGTGCTCGGCGTGGAGGCTGGACATGCATCGGCATCGGTGCCGGTGGTCGGGGTGTGCGAACCACATCCCGTCTACGGTGCGGGTTCGGTAGCTGAGCCTCAAAAGGCTACCATCGACAGTTTCCGAGTTTGGGCCTCAAAACTCGGGTGGCCGGTTTCCGAGTTTGGGCCTCAAAACTCGGGATGGACGGTTTCCAGGTTTGGGCCTCAAAACCTAGGCTTGCGGGTTTCCGAGTTTGGGCCTCAAAACTCAGGGTGGATGGTTTCCACGTTTGGGCCTCAAAACCTGGGCTGGCATGTTTCCCGGTTTGGGCCTCAAAACCGGGGGAAGGTCCAAAAGGACGGTCGACGCGTGGCGGTGTGGAGAGGCTGGCGCGGCAGCGAAGCTATCCACGAGGAAGGCGCGGTGGTCGACATGACGACACGTGGCGGCATCAGGGAGGTCGCGTCGAGGCGAAGCTACCGGATGTGCGGGCGTGGCCGTCGGATGAAACTGCTAGGGTTGGACAGTTTTACCCCTGGGGGGTATTTGGGTTGAGTGCTTAATGTAAGGGCGCTTTGGTCTTCGGACGTGCGCTTATATATATGAGGGGGCTGCTAGGGTAGCCGTATCCCTGGGAATCCTTGGAGGTGTCTCTCTCATTTTGTTCCTGTGAGAGAAGGCTAGGGTTAGGGAGAGTTGGCTCTTGTTCTTGAGCTTTTCGCCATCCGAGCTTTATGTTGCTAGGAGTGGCTTGTAGCCCGACACCGAGTGATTAATCAATCATCCATTCCTCTGAATCCAAGGATCAAATTCGTAGTTGAATTCGCCTTTTGAATTTATTCTTCACGTTCTTCTTTTCTCCACGATTTTCTCCTCCCTCGATCTCCCTCTACGCTGCATCTTTTGCGATTCTGTTTGAATTAACTTGTTCTTGGATGTGAGGAGAACATTTCCACCGAAGGAATTTCTCTCTACCCTCACGAACAAGTAGATCGGGTCGAAATCGTTTTTGTTCTTCGTTCTTCCCCTTTTCTAGTGTTCTTCGGATTTCTCATGAATTAGTTGGGTTGAAGCAATGATATCCTAGGATTAGCTTCCCAACACGTAGAAGAACACTTGGGAGAAGTTTGGTTGCAACCCAGTTCGATTTGGTGAAGATCCAATCGATTTTGTTTTTGAACCGTGGTGTTTTTGGGCATTCTGGACAGTGGCGGACTGTCCGCCCCTATTGGCGGACTGTCCGGCCATCGGGCCTTGGCCAGACCAGAATAGCGCAGCGCGCACTGCTCACGGTCTTTTTGACCGGTGGACAGTCCGCAGTGTTAAGCGCGGGCAGTCCGCGAGTCACGCAGGGGAGGATCAGCTGCGTTGCTGTTTTTATCTTTTGCCGGCGGACAGTCCGGGGTCCCAGGCGCGGACAGTCCGCCATTGACCGAACAGTCCGGGACCCTGACAGCAGACTGTCCGGGATCCTGTAGAGAGCTGACTTTCAGTGCATTTGCTCTCCCGGCTTTTCCGCTTCGCTTCCGGACTTCTCGTTTGCTCCTAGAGTTCACCCACGAACCTCTCTACATATCTTTGCTACGCGTTAGCATTGGTATTTGGAGGAATCCCGACATAGCCCTGTATCTACGTTTGGGAGCGAGTCTTTTAGGCACGAACTTGACTAGGAGTTTTGGGAGTTTTGGTTTGCTCCCTTGTGTGGTGCCTTGCTGTGATCCTAGGGATCATCCACCCTCTTTCCAAGGGTCGTGGGCACCAAGTTTGAGTCCGAAGCTTTTGGGGTTGATTTTGTTGGGACAAAGGCCGTAATTTCTGAGAAGAAATTTTAGGCTCCCATTCACCCCCCCTCTGGTTGCCTTGCTTTAGCATTTTCGGTCCTTCACTCGGACTTGGCTGAAGCTTGTGTTTTAGTGCGTTTGCTCTCCCAACTTTTCCCCTTGGTTTTGGGACTTCTCGTTTGCTCCTAGAGTTCACCTAGGAACCTCTCTTGCTATCTTTGCTACTTGTTAGGATAGGTATTTGAGGATTTTCCGATGTAGCCGTCTATCTACATTCGGGAGTCAGTTTTTGGGTTTGAATTTGAGCCGGAGTTTTCGGTGTTTTGCTTGCTCTTGTTTGGTGGTGCCTCGCTGTGATCCTAGGGATCATCCACCCTCTTCCAAGGGTCATGGGCATCATGTTTGCACTCAAAGCTTTTGGGGGTTGATTTGTTGGGACAGAGGCCAGAGTTTCGAAAGAAATTTTTAGGCTCCCATTCACCCCCCCCCCCCTCTGGTCGCTTTCTGGTAGCATTCTCGGTCCTTCATGATGAGCTATGCTTTTCTCTTGATAGCTTAAGATCTGAAAATGAATTGTTGAAATCCAATGCCTCTGAACCATGTCTAGTTTGCATTGACTTGTGCAAGGACCTTGATTGTACTAAAACTGAAATAGCGTTGCTAAAGTCAAATGCTTTGTTACCATGTGATACTTGTGAGTCTTTTGTTGCTAGACTTAGAGAATTCAGTCTGATTCACAGTACATGTGTAGATGAACTTGAGCATGCTAGGGCTGAAATTGTTGAAATAAATTCTAGGCCTTGTAGCTTATGCTCTTTGAATGCAAATGCTTGCCTTACTTCTTGTGCTGATCATGATTCTTTGCTTGATGTGAATGGTAATGTTTCTTCCACCGATTTCATTTGCACATCTTGCATTGATTTAGAAAAAGAAGTTTTGGCTTTGAAACAAATACGCGATGATATGAGCACCAAGTTGGTTGAGCACAATGAGATGAGCGCCAACCTTGAAAAAGAAATTGAACTCTTGCGTACCACATATGCCGAGTACATTAGAGAGGAGATAGAAAATCTAAAAAATGCTCCTTGTGGTACTTGTGATCGCCTCAAGTTTGAAAATGAGGTTTTAGCTAAAAGATGCAAAAGTCTTTGCGCTAAGTATTTTGATTCACACAATTCTTGCAACTTCGATGTTGATATTTCTAAGTTTGCATGTTTGCAACCGGAGTTGAGTTATTGTGCTGCGCGTGAGTCTTTTGACGATGGCACTTGTGCCAAGGTTTCAGATAGCTCTTTCATAGCTACTCCTAACCTGGCTGTTTCTTCGAGTGATGTCCAAGGGACTTCTCTTGACAAGGGTGCTTCTCAAATTTTTGGAACTCGTGTTCCCAATCCGATATTTCATTGCACCTTTTGCAAGAAGGATGGACAATTCGCTCGACTTTTGTTTCTGCCGTGTCAAACACGAGCGACGTATTCGAGCTAAGGCTTTTAGGAAGCCACGTAGCCTTTCCCATGGCACGTGTGCTCCTAGTGCTGGCACCAAGTTGGTTGTTGATGCTTCTTGTTCTAAGTCCCAAGGAACTTCTCACTTGTTGGAGAATGGTGTGCCTTCCAGTAGGCCTTTGTACCATTGCTCTTTTTGTGAGAAAGATGGGCATCAAGAAAGCTTTTGCTATCGGCGTGCCAAACGCTTGCGCCAAACTCGCTCTACTAGGAAGTTGGTGGTTCATAGCCCTTCTCATGGCATGAACGCTTGTGCTCCTAGTAAGAAGCCCCAGTTTGTTGATGGGTTTTATGACTCCTTTTCTAGTGGGTTAGGTCATGGTCGTGGACAGGCTTCTAGTGCTACTTGTGTTGGTCCATGTCATGCTTCTCATGGTGCTTCTATTGGTTCTTCTCAAAAAACCTTGGGTGATGTTTGCCTCTTTGCCCGTGGTATGACTCGTTCTTCTCCTCGAGTTTTCCTTTTGAGGAATGTTTCCAAGGATGCTTCAAAATTGCATTTGAACCAACATTTGCATCATGCTAACCCACATGATAAGTTGAGTGCTCCTTTGAGATGTGTGACCAAGTCTTGGGTTCCCAAGTATATGCTTGCTAACCCTTCAGGATCCGAGCCTCGGGTTATTTTGTCCTCTTGTGTGTAGATATGAGGACACGGGGTGGAGAACTTGTGCCTGATGGAACTTGGTCTTTTAGATGTGACCAAGATTTGATGGTTTTCTTCACCCCGCTTGGAATTGCCTCCAAAGAGGCTTTTACAGTTTGGTGAGCTTTCTTATACACTCATACCTTGTACATTCATGGTCTATTTCTTGTGGTATGATATGGTCCTTCATATGCTCACTTGTATAGTTCTTGCATGTACATTTTCTTTTGTATTATGTTTTGTTTTAGTCTAGCAAGTGCTATCTTATATATCATGTCATGCTACTTTGTGTACAACTTTGGTGGCTAATCCACTTTTCATGCTAGTTTGTGATCCTCATGAACATTGTGCCATGTTTTACCATATTTCTCCATGAGCTTGATTTGTAGTGGTATGATGTTCATTAGGTGTCATTCTTCAGGTGCTAGTTTTAGTTAGCTGCATGTACCCTGTTGATATGTTTAGTTCGAGCTCTAGCCTTTCCATGATTTTATCTTATTACATGCTTCTGGATCTATTGCTATCATTATCTTGCATTGTAGCATGTGTTGAGGTTTAGGCTGTGTTTGGGTTGATCGTGTCTCTAGGCAGCATTTTGCTATATAGTGTTTTATCCTGTTGCATGGTAGTCTTGACTAGTTTGAGTTCAGATCTCCTTGCAGTATCATTCGTAGGTAGACCTTTTTTGTTGAGAGTTCACCTTATGCTTATTATGTGACTAACCGTTTTGTGGAGACTTTGAGGTCACACTGGACAAGACAATACCTTGTGTTTTCTTCTGCTTTTGAGTGTGCAGGAGAACAGGAGCCTGGAGAGAGCATTTCGGCTCACGGACCCGATCCCACTTCTTCCATGACTTGGGGTTCTGTTCGAGCAGCTCTTCAGTGAGCACTAGCTGCACCTGAGGGAGCAACAACATCTAGCGAGGCGGAGATGACTTTGGCTAGGTAGGTGCCCCAGATCTTTCAGTAGATTCACCCCTCTACAGATGGACGACGACATTGACTAGCACGAGATGCGGTCCAGGTCTTTCTATGTCTCATTCCACTCATTCTGCTTTTGTTGCCTCTTTTGAGCGCAGAGATGTTGGACACATACTTTTTGACCCGTTTCAGATGGATGTGGATGATATGACCTTTGGTGGCTCCTCTCATGGACACTTTGGCAAGTTTGTAGATTTTATGAGTAGGAAGATTGAGATGTGGATGATGGGTTCGACATGGGTGAGGCCAAGCCTCTCTCGACACCCATGACAATGACAATTGAGATGGACACAGACAAGGACGGAGAGCTCGTGGACCAGATTCAGGCGTCCCTTCGGGCATCACAGAAGCAGGTGGTCAAGCGCATTATGAGGTACCTCCGATACATTTATGAGTTCAGGTTTTGGTACTCTTTTTCTTCGACCCCTTCGCTTTGTGATTCTTCCGTTGTGGACTTTGCTGGCCATCAGCTTGAGGATTTCTTGGCTCTTCTCCCGTGTCTTGGTTCTCCCGCAAGCAAGTCTAGAGTAGCCTAGTTTTCCACCGAGACCGAGTGTGTTGGTGTCACGTCTCGCTCCTTTTTCATCAAGCTTTTGGATTTCTCAACTTATGCTAGGTTGAGAGGTGAGCTTGGTGGGTGTCTTCCCTTTTTAGATAGGGGAAGCATTTTGCTTGTGTATCATACTTTGACTTCTCCGTTACCCTTTTGGTTTGGGCCTTCCTTTTTAGGCTAGTTTTTGCTTTGTTTTTGATAAACTACCTTTTGCGGTGCATCGGCCGAGTCGGGAGGAAGGTGATGCCGTCGTGACACTTGGCGGGAGGCCGAGAAGGAAGGCGAATACACTGTGCCCGGGGTGGAGGCTGGACATGCATCGACATCGGTGCTGATGGTCGGGGTGCGAGAACCACATCCCGTCTACGGCGCGGGTTCTTTAGTTGAGCCTCAGAAAGCTAGCATCGACGATTTCCGAGTTTGGGCCTCAAAACTCGGGGTGGCGGGTTTCCAAGTTTGGGCCTCAAAACTCGGGGTGGACGGTTTCTAGGTTTGGGCCTCAAAACCTGGGCTGGCGGGTTTACCAGTTTGGGCCTCAAAACCGGGCGGAGGTTCCTATGCGGAACAGTCGACACGTGGCGGCACCGAGAGGCTTGCGTTGCGGCGAAGCTATCGGTGAGGAAGGCGCGGTGGTCGACGTGACCGCACGTGGCGGCATCCTGGAGCTTGCGTCGAAGCAAAGCGAAGGATGAGAAGGCGCGTGGCCGTCGGATGAAAACTAACCGGGTTGGACGGTTTTACCCCAAGGGGGTATTTGGGTTGAGTGCTTCATGTAAGGGCGTTTTTGTCTTCGGACGTGCGCCTATATATTTATGTGAAGGGGCTGCTAGGGCAGCTATCCTTGGACGGTGCCACTCTCATTTTGTTCTTGTGAGAGAATGCTAGGGTTCGAGCAGAGAGGGCTCTTGTTCTTGAGCTTTTTGCCATCCAAGCTTTGTTGTTGCGAGGAGTGGCTTGTAACCCAACACCGAGCGCTAATACAATCCGTCATCTTGCTGAATCCAAGGATCAAATTCGTGCTTTAATTTGTCTTGTGATTTTGTTCTTCGCATTGCACGTTTTCCCCCTCTTTAGATCTTCACGAGTTTTTTTGTTTCGAGGGAAGATTCGCAAATCCATTTGAACCATCTCCTAGAGCATCGTGAGACACATCATTCTACCGAAGGGTTTTCTCTAATTCCTCATGAGCTAGTAGATCGGGCGGATTTAGTTTTGGATCACGTTCTTGCTCCTTTGCCACGAAATCTTTCGATTCATCTATTTGGAGTTAGGTTCGAGTCATGATCTCTTAGGAGTAGCTCACTAACATCCTTGTGACCCCTCATACAGAGTTTGAGCCTTAGAGCTTTCGATTTGAGGGAGATCGAGTTGAATCGGCGGAAGAACAATACAGTTTTGGGGCCATCGGACGCTCGTGTTCTTGGCATCGAACGCTGACCCGAGTAGCATCGGACGCGCCGTTGCCGCATGTCAGTTTCTTTGCTTTTAGAGGGGCATCAGATGCTACAGTGCAACATCCGATGGTCATGCAGTGAGGTTCCAGAAACCCTCATTTTGCATCAGACGCATCAGGTGTCAGGACATCAGACGCTACTGTTCACATCGGACACGCCAGCCCTACATCGGACGCTGGCATCGGACGCTGAGCTTTTACTGTAGCAACGTCTGATGACTACACATTAAGGTTCCAGGAAGGTCCTGTTCACATCGGACGCGTCAGACGTGAACACAATGCAGCTCGTTGCACACTGTTTTGTCCGTAGCTCGTCCGTTTGGCTTTGGATTTGAGTTCCGGCTTTTGCGTTGGATTCCCGACTTCGTGCTCTATAGAAATCAGGCTTTACGCTTTCCGAAAAAGTCTGTTGAGGTTACCCAAAGTCCATCCTATCACTAGTTGACTTGCGTGAACTTGGGTGAGGAAGCTTTTGTGGTGTCCCGCTGTGTTCCTAGGGAACATCCACCCAATCACTTGGGTCATGGACATCACGCGTGTCGGCTTTGCTCTTGGGGTTGATTTTTGGGGATAGAAGCCTAAACTTTTCAAAATAAATTTTACGGCTCCCATTCACCCCCCCCCTCTTGTTGCCAATTCGGTCCCTCAAGTTTTCTGAGGCTCAACTACCAAACCCGCGCCGAAGATGGAGCGTGGGTCTCACGCCCCATTGCCGACACCCGATGGCGACGCATGTCCAACCTCCGCCAAGCACGATGCCTTCGCCTTCCTCCCTGATTCAACCAACGACACTTGCATCTCCCATGCATGCCCGTGTCCGGCCTCCGCCAGGTGCCATGATGCCATCGCCTTCCATGTTGACTCGACCGATGCCATCGCACATCCCATGTACTCTTGCTTGTTGCTGCCAAGTTGAAGGATCGAGATGGCCGACTAGAGGGGGGTGAATAGTCGATTCTAAAAATTAATTACAAGAACTACTCAATTTGGATAGCGGAAGTGATAGGCTCAATTGTAACTTTGACTACACCCCTCTAATTATGATCTTTACAAGAGAATTTCTTTTCAATACAAATCTAGTTAGAACGATTTAACAAAATAAACAACTAAAGATGAAGGTATATCAAGTTTGACTACACAAGATATATATGTATGAATGTAAATACAAGATACAAGATCAACACAGTAGATATAATATGAAATGAAATGGACTTGTGTTGAGATAGGCAAACCACAAAGTAGAGGATGACGCACGATGTTTTTACGTGGTTCGGTGACTTGCTGGTAACTTAATCCATATTGAAGCTAGTTCTAGGATTGTTGCTACTCTTGTTAGCTCCAAGCCCGCAAGCTTTGGACTACCTCACAAGGTAGGCTCCACGTGAGCACTAAACTTTGAGCCAACCAAATCACTAGATACTCTTCACGCCTCAAGTTTACTAGAGATGCTCTCTGCCTTCCTCCGGCGGGGATGAGCTCAATAGCCCCTCACAAAGCCAACTTCGGAGCACCGCACAAACTTCTTGCATGCTTCATGGAGAGACAATCATCAAACCGTCTAGGAGACAACAAGCTCCAAGAGTAATAGATAACCACGCCCACACGACGACCACCTTGTGCCACAAGTAATCTCTCACGCAAAGATTCTCACTAGTGGAGGTGCTAGAGGTGTTCTCTCCCAAAGAGTATGTTGTTAGAATGCCCAAGAGAAACCTCACTAACTAGGCAACCCACTATATATTGAGGTCCCCTCAAAATCCAACCATTATGTCTAGAAACAAGACTCCTGGACAGTCTGTGGTACAAACCTCGGACAGTCCACCATTGTCAGCAACTAGCCGTTAGGTTCAAATATTGATCGGCGAACTGTCCGCCCCTAGGGGCCTGGACTGTCCGCCCCCAGGGGCCTGGACTGTCCGCCGTTGACTTTTGCCAAGCTGGACAGAATGTCCAGCACCACTGCTCGCTTTTAAAAAATATCGGTGGACTGTCCGCCACCAGGGCAAGGACTGTCTACTGTTGCCCTGAGACAACATGACCAGCGAGGTCATGAACTCTGCACTCCACGAGATTTAGCCGGCGAACTGTCCGCCTCCTGGGCGCGAAATGTCTGCCATTGCTTCGACATCCCACCAGCAGATTATTTCGAATCTGTTTGGTTCTCAGGTTTTTGTCGGCGGACTGTCTGCCACTAGGGGCGCGGATTGTCCGCCACCAGCCTAAAAACACCATTCGCAAGCGCTCTTTCTTCTTTGCTTTGCCCCATCAATCCATACTCTATGGATATGACCAAAGCAACTTAAAGTTAGCTCTCAAGCGCTAGAAAACCTTTTGTCAAAACAAGCTAACTCCAATCCAACGATCTCTGCAAGAGCATCATTTTTATAGACACTAGTTAGTTTTTTCACAAACATTTTCACAAAGGTTATGTCTAATCGCCACTCATCACCAAGCGATACAAAACGATAGAGCTCACAAGTTTCACTAGATAACCGTAATGCAAAAGTGTTTGCCCCTCTGTTGACACTGGTTATCTATCAAAATTAAAGGATAAATAAATATGAAAAGGGCATGAATTCAATCACCAATAAAGGTTTAGGGTTTTAATTGACAATATTCCACGAGTTTTGGTAGATTGTGATTCTGCAGGGACTAAACAGGAAAACCAACACTGATTACTTCTCCTAGAAGGAAACCGACGGAAGATTACGGAACCGGCACGTCAGGAATACTCTAGAAGGACCTAGAGGACACCATGAGGCAGGACACCCCAAGAGGCCGCCAGGTGGGACCGACCGGTCCCACCCTATGACCGGTCGGTCACCCCCTGGGCCTGATGGCCTCCGTCTTCTAGAACCTTCCTCTACCGCCTTTGAGGATACATCTCAGCCCTACGTGAAGGTTTGATCTAACGGCTGTGGTTGATCCCTCAGGGCTATATATACAGGCCCCTAGGCCCCAGGGTAGAACAAGTCCCTCTTCAGAAAAGCCTACGCCTCATTCAGAAACCCTAGAAGAGACTTCAAGAGCCAGCTTTCAAGTAGAAGACTAGTTACCCCTCTAGTTTAGGTTTAGAACCTAGTCTTATACTAGAACTAGAAGAGAGAGAGAGAGAGGAGAGGAAGAGATCAAGAAGGAGCTCTGGCCTGTCGGATCAACTTCTTCATCTTGTACCTGTGGATTCAAGTTCATCTTCAACTTGCTTCAGCGATTGTTTCGGTAATCGAGGTCTATATTTAAGTTTGAGCCATTGTTCTTATTATTCTTAAGGTTTATGACTCTCTTTTGAGAACTTTAATTCTAGTCGCGCTAGAGTTAGAGTAGTTGGATAGTGTAAGCGTGGAGCTTAGACTTGATAGCTTATAAATGCCTCCTATAACGCCGGTAGTAGTGGTTGTTCGCAAGGGTGACTCTTATAGCATTGTTGATTCTTCTATAGTCCACTTACCCGTGTGTAGGCTCGGTAGGATTATACATTTGCATAAAAGACTCATACTCTGTTTATGACCTTTTATGGCAACTTCCCCACTAAGAATAATATAAACATATCACTCTTAAATTGGAATTAGACAGCCTTACTGATCCCCTCTATACTTCTAGATTCTCTGTCCTTGTTAGCTACTCAGGGGTTAGACTTTAAGACTTAACACTATCCGTTCCTTTGGGTTCGATATTAAAACTGGGTTACTCTGGTGAAGTGCTACATCGGTAGATTTTATCTGTGCGTTTGCGGATAAAGTAGAGTGTGCGTTAATTTATACCAACAAGCATTTCTGGCGCCGTTGCCGGGGAACGGTAGATCATCTTAAGTCTTAGTTTAACCTTGTAATCATACTTTTATCTTTTCCTTTTTTGTTCTAGTCTTTTCATCATTTTTGTGTTCATTCTTATGAATGTTGTTTTTGAATTCCACTCTTATCTGTTACTACCCCATGAGCGCAAGCTATAACCAGTAGAATATTTAATCCTATCATAATACCTGGTTATGTGCTATGCCTACATTTTGGGAATATTTTGTTCTAGAAACATTTCTTTTTGGGAGTCTGCATTTTAGACAACTAGATAAATAATCTCTTGGCTCATTGTGGGATGATTTTAATAGCCTCATCATGTAATCCCTTAATGCTGCCATTAGTAGGTGTTCCTCTATTTTGTCTGCTAGTGAGCAAGGTTTATGTTTCACTGTATTACTAGAAAAGCCCCCTTGCCTTAGTTTTCTCACCAACTCCCTAAAAGATGATAGTACCACCTGAACATGAGTGTTCACCTTTATGTCGCACTGTCCTTGTAATGAGCATAGAAATATAATTATAAAAATATTCCTTCGGGTATTCTTGTCACTAACCTTTCCAAATCTGGAGCAGAAAAGAACGAAGGAACAACAAACACAAGGTATGTCCAACCAATCATCATGCAGCATTGAATTACATTCATCCATCCTTGATTTGTGCAAAATCCAAGCTTGGGGAATATACTTTCTATGAATATCTCTTGCCATGTTGCTATGTTGGTTGTCCCTACCTTTAAGATATGCTCATATACTAATCATGCTCTTTCATCACCATCTGAATAAATCTCTACAATACTTTCATGTTACCTTTACCTGCTATAGTATATGTATGGGTTTGAAGTACAGTCATACATCTCTTTAAATTAGGCATGATGTTTAGTTTAAACCACGAGGTGTGTTGATTTTGCTTCAGAAGGATTTTAAATTGAGCATGGTGCTTAGGTTAGAATACCTTCCTAAGTCAAATTAGACGTGGTGTCTAGGTTGATTTCTGAACTGATAGTATGCTATAGTAGATATTGGATATTTTGTTGGACTAACCCCTGCAGGAAAACTTTCATTATTAATTTGGGAAAGTTCGGAGATGAACTCACACTGGAGATGAAGAGACACATGAACTTTAACAACTCTTGCACAATGAAGACTCAGCTCATTCATCATGGATGAAAGAACTGAGAGAGATTTTGTTTATCCATGGTTTGGTCTGAACATTGAAGATCCAAAACTCCAACCATAGACACACAAACCTACTCTCAGATCATGAATGGTGCTGGCAATGGCTTAGCTTTGAGTCTTGTTTGGGCACTGATGAAAAATAGGATGCAACATACCTCATATGAGACAACCTATGCCTGCAGCCATCATTGTCCAAGACATCAAGACAAGAAGTGGGGAGTTATCTTCTCTTCTAATCAAGACCTAGCTTGGGAGACAAGATGGTACGACTACAACAATAACAAGATCTACAAATCCAACACATGAACATGTTGTTTGGGAATCCATCTACATCAAAAGCCAGCCTGGGATAGAATTGAAGGACCGAGAATGCAAAAGCAAGGCGACCAGAGGGGGGTGAATGGGAGCCAATAAAATTTCTCTCGAAACTATGGCCAAATGTCCCAAAATCAACCCCAAAGAGCTACTGTCGAAAACGTGATGCCCACGACCCTTGGAAGAGGGTGGATGATCCCTAGGATCACAGCGAGGCACCACAAAAACTTCCTCACCCAAGTTCACGCAAGTCAACTAGTGACAGGATGGGTTTTGGGTAACCTCAACCTCCCCCGAGCAACGCGAGGGGGATTCAGGCTATTTTGTAAAACGAGAAGTCCGATTTCTACAGAGCACGAAGTTAGGAATCCAACGCAACAAGCGGATCTCAAATAGGAAGTCGGTTGAACAAACCGCGGACGAAAACGCGCAAAACAGCTTTGACCGGACTCTGCCTGCGTCCGGTCAGGCACCACCGGACGCGTCCGGTCAAGCCAAAATGATTTTGGACCCTTACTGTATTGGACCGGACTCTGTGAAGCAGTGCGTCCGGTCAGAGAGAGACAAAACAGTGAACAGTACCAGGGGTGCGTCCGGTCACTCTCGAGTCCCAGCGTCCGGTCAAGTCACAGAGAAAACGCGCTGGGAGCTCAACGACCGGACTCTGGTCTGGTGCGTCCGGTCAGCACGACCCAGCGTCCGGTCACCCCGAAATCCTGTTGTTCGTCCACCGATTCAACTTGATCTCACCCAAAACGAATCCTCTAGGGATAAAACTTGGTGAGAGGAGTCACAAGGAAGATAGTGAGCTATCTCTAAGAGATCATGGCTCGAACCTATCTTCCAAATCGATGAATCGAAGAAATTCGAGGGAAAGGAGAAAAGCTTGACCCGAAACCGAAATTGATCGATCTCCTAGACCGTGAGGTTAGAGGTCAATTCCTTCAGTGGAAGGAAGTGCCTCACGACCTAGAACAACTTGGTTCAAACGGATTTGCAAAACATGAACCGAGCAAAGAGATCAAGCGACGGGAAAAACGTGGAGAAAAGGATTCCGCGAAGAACACGAACAAAACACGAATCACAACCACGAATTGCAACCGTAGCGCAAACTCACGCTACAACAGTGAGGTTATGGCCTCACTTCCTCAGAATCAACAGTACACAGAGGCAAGTCTCTCTGCGGATCTCAGCTAGCTACAGCAGGGGATGGGAGAGCAGGAAACCCTAAGTGCAAAAGAGCAAATGACTGAGATGAATGGGAGGAGGGAGTCTCCCGACTACTTATCCTACTACTAGCCTAAGTATATTTCCTACTCTACCCCTCTCTATTCTAATTACAGAGCGAACCAGCTAAACCCTAGGGTTATTCTGGACCAACTCGGTGGTAGGTGTATCCGACGGCCACGCCCGCACAAACCGAAGCGTTGCCTTGACGCAACCTCCAGATCGCCGCCACGTGTCGCCCTCGCTCTGCACCCCCGGTTTTGTGGCCCAAACCAGGAAACCAGCCTTTTCCAGCCAACCCCCGGTTTTGAGGCCCAAACCGGGAAACCAGCCCACCAGCTTCTGAGATTTGAGGCCAAACTCAGCAAACCCTCAGCGCCCAGGTTTTGAGGCCCAAACCTGGAAACCGTCCTCAGCCCGAGTTTTGTGGCCAAACTCGGAAACCCTCAGCCCAAGTTTTGTGGCCAAACTCAGAAACCGTCAGCCCGAGTTTTGTGGCCAAACTCGGAAACCGTCCACGCCCAGGTTTTGAGGCCCAAACCTGGAAACCGTCCATCCGATGGTTTTTCCCTGGCTCTACCACCAAACCGACGTCGTAGAGGGGATGCACAGCCCGTGCACCCCGTCCACCGACACGTGTCCCTGAGTCCACGACTCAGGCAACACATGACCGCACTTCTTCACTTGTCGTCGTCACAGGCTGCCAGCCACCACAGCTGATCCTCGGGCCTCTGGTCCATCAGTCCAAGCCTCACGTCCGCCCTTCACCGCTCGGTACCTCGGCATGGCACGTCCGCCGCACGGCACGCCCATCCTTCACCGCACCCGGTCCATCGGCACGACACGTCTCAACTTGACCTTCACCTCGCCGCCGATCACTGTATCCGTGCTCGACACCTGCACAACACAAGCCAAAGAACATGCGCATCATCCCAGTTGACAATCACTCATCACTCAGAGACCTGGCATACACCCATGTATCCGCAATCTCCCCCTTGATGAGTGCATTGTCAACTACTCACACAAAAGATAATGAAAAGAAGAATAAGGAAGAAGGAGGAAGGAGAAGGAGAAAACTCAACCAAATGACCCAAAAGCATAGCAAAGCCGAAGAAGGTCAAGTGGAAAGAGCGAAAGAACTTGGTCCCCAAAGACATGGGCAACGGCTCAACGCAACCATGCAAAGCAAAGCTAGCCCTCAAGAAGAGGTAAAACAGGCTCAACACCGCTAGCAAATACCAATTGGAAAATCGAAGCAAAATGCTAGTCCCTCAAGATAGAGGCAAAGGCTCAACACAACTAGCAAACTCCCCCTCGACAAGTGCAAGCAACT
>CM019826.1:127166665-127247186 GCA_009763385.1 Coix lacryma-jobi var. lacryma-jobi | reverse complement strand
CTTCGGACGTGCACCTATATATATATGTGAAGAGCTGTTGGGACAGCCATCCTTAGAGGTGTGTCATTCTCATTTGTTCTTGTGAGGAGAGGCTAGGGTTTAGAGGAGAGATTGACTCTTGTTCTTGAGCTTTTCGCCATCCAAGCTTTGTGTTGCTAGGAGTGGCTTGTAACCCAACACCACGAGCTAATACAATCCTTCATCTTGCTGAAATCCGAGGATCAAATTCGTGCTTCTCTTTGTGTTGAGATTTTGTTCTTCGTGTTTCTCGGTTTTCCCTCTTTTGCTCTCCACGAGATTTCTTGTATCGAGGGAAGATTTGCAAATCCGTTTGAACCATCTTGTGGTGCTTCGTGAGAGATCTTTCCACCGAAAGGTTTACTCTAATTCCTCACGATTACACAGATCGGCGGATTTTGTTTTGGGTCACGATTTGCCCATTCTTCATCGATTCACCAATCTATAGTTAGGTTCAAGCCATGATCTCTTGGAGTAGCTCACTAAACTCTTGTGACCCCTCACAACGAAATTTGAGCCCTAGTGCTTTTGATTTGAGGGAGATCAGGTCGATCGGTGGATGAACAGAGGCCGCTCTCGGGGTGACCGGACGCACCCTGCCAGAGTCCAGTCATTGACACTCGCATAGTCCAGTTCGTGCGTGGTACACTGACCTGGACATGACGGACGCACGCGTGCTGAGTCCGGTCAGTTTCAGTAGGGGTTTTCGAGCGACCGGATGCACCTGTTGTGGCCGGACCGGACGCACTGCTAGCATTGTTCACCGTGCAGCTGTGACCAGACGCTGAGTCTATTGCTGACCGGACGCTCCACCTCGTAGAGTTCGTCCAACACATAGAGGTCCAACAACAGGACTTCTGTGACCGGATGCATCCAGAGTCCGGTCGGTGCAGTCAGCGCGCATTTTCGTTCGCGGTTTCTTCGCCTTGTTTCTGATTTGTGTTTCGGATTTGCGTTGGTTTCCCGGCTTTCGTGCTCTACAGAAATCGGGCTTCCCGCTTTGCCAAAGGCCCGATCCACCTCACATTGATCGGGGGAGGTTGAGGTTACCCAAAGTTCATCCTGTCACTAGTTGACCTGCGTGAACTTGGACGAGGGAGTTTTGTAGTGTCCCGCTGTGTTCCTAGGGAACATCAACCTGATCTCTTAGGTCGTGGACATCACGTGTGTTGGCTTTGCTTTTGGGTTGATTTTCTGGGAGAGAGGTCTAAACTTTTCGAAAGAAATTTTACGGCTCCCATTCAACCCCCTCTGGTCGTCATTTCTGGTCCTTCATTGCGGGACTGGGGGAGGACGAGGTGTACCGGACTGAGCGCCACCAGATCCATAACCACCTGAGATGGAGCCGCCAGAAGCCACGAGGGGTGTTGTACAACGTGGACTTGGCGTGCTCAGCATCGTACTACTCCTCCAATAGCAGATAGGAGCGCACCGAGAGGAAGGTGTGAGGGGGATCCTTGGCGGTGATCACGAGAACGACATGCCGTACTTGGAGAGATCTCGTGAACATGTTTAGAACTGGGAGGTTTCGCGCACCGGCTGACTGACTTCGCGCAGGGCATCCACACGACGCTTGAGTTTGTCGGCATAGGTCTTGATGTCCATGTCCCCTTGGACCAAGTTGCAGAACTCGGCTTCAAGGTAGACAGCGCGCGATGAATTCGTTATCACGGAACTGATCATGAATTGCATGCCAGATCTTGTACGCCGAAGTCTTGGGAGTGCGTACGATGGCACAAACGTCTTTGGACATCGAATTGTAGAGCTAGCTGAGGATGCATTGATCAACAAGACCCAATCGGGATCACGGTGGTCGGCGGAGGTTGCCGCGACGGTGGGGTGAGCCAAACTTGCCGATGAGGCGTCGAAGAAGCATCGCCATTTGACATAGTTGGAGTCCGCAAGATCGAGCTCAACTGGAACATGACGATGAATGTTCACAGTTTGAAGCACGGCGTGGAATGGAGGCTGGATGACGGTTCCGTGAAGGAGGTTCCACCGACAGAAGAGTCAGAGGAGGTGTCGTCATCAGGAGTCTCCATCGAACAGGGGGTTGAGATCAGACATGGGATGTGAGTTGGGCAACGAATGAGGAAGTGCGCCGGCAGCACGAACGCAGGCACGACGGTGGATCGTGGGAGGGAGGAACATTGGGGAAAAAGACCTAGATTGTTGATACATGTAGAAGAAAAGAATTGGAGCCAACAGACCTTTACTGATTGCACTCGTACAAACTTATACATATTACATATGCAGGACCAGCTGATGCGCAGGGCACCGGGCCTCTCGCGCAACCGCACGTCTATGCACGGCACGCGCATATATCAGTGGACATGATCATCGTGTGGATGCTGAGTATGCAGAAACTCCAGCTAAATACAGTCATCAACACCCAAAGCACGTGGGAAACTGAGTCCTCGCTATGCTGGCCATTCCGCGTGCTGGCTCATGTGGGTGACGTTGCCTACCGACTCCAGCTCCCGGAGGGCGCTCGCATCCATGATGTCTTCCACGTCGGCATCCTCAAGCCCTTCCATGGTATTCCTCCGGCGTCCACTCCACCATTGCCGATGCTGCAACATGGCCGACTGCTGAGGCACCAGAATAGATTCTTTGTTCCCCAACTGCGCCGTGGAGTGTGTCACATCCTCGTTGGTCAGGCCTGCCAGAAGCCGAAGCTACTTGGGAGCCTATAGACTCCTTCCACACTGCTTACCCTGACTTCTAGCTCGAGGACGAGCTGTTTGTCAACGAACAGGGTGATGTTATGGTGGGTCAAGCGTATAAAGCGCCAACGCGACCGTGGCTAGAGTATAGCACAGGTACACGCACCTGGAGCGAACCCTGCGTGGTGACAACGGCCAGGATGGCCAACGTCCAGACTGGGGAGAGAGTCCTAGAGTTTAGATCTTAGTTAGGAAGTTGTTAGAGCATCTCCAATTGTTTGGAAAAAAGACTTGGGAAAGTTGTCATTTAGTAGCTTGCTAAAACTTTTGGCAAGTAAATTTTCATGTATCTTCAATAGTTTGGTAAAAATAACATAGAAAAGTAGGCATGGGAGAAGTGGCGGCGGATTCCACTTGGTAATAATAACATAGAAAAACGCCGGATAGCAAATGAAGCTGACTTGGTAAATATAGCAAGTAAATTGCCTGCGATTCCAACTTGGAAAATTTAGCAAGTCATATACTAATCTGAAAGGACCGTGATGCCTAAGAGGGGGGGGGGGGTGAATAGGCAACTTAAACTACTACTACTCTAAATTGTGGCCTCTAATTTCCACCTAAGCAAAAACCTATGCAAGAAAGTAAACTAACTAATGTGCAACTAAGGTTTTGCTAAGTGTGTTTGCTATCTCTACCACAAAAGGAGTTATGAAACCTAGTTTACAAACCTATCAACTAGCAAGAGTAAACTAGAAAGGTAAAACACATAAACAAGGTAGCAATGTAACTGCGGAAGCTAAAAGAGTGTGATAGAGATGCAAACTCCCGTCGACGACTCCGGTATTTTTACCGAGGTATCGAGAAGCGCACAAGCTTCCCCCTAGTCCTCGTTGGAGCCCCTCGCAAGGAATCCCTCGCAAGGGCCAAGCTCCCGGTCGGATACTCCGTGGATAGCTCCGGGCCTTCCCCACACGCAAGTGGGTCTCTCCGGTTAAGCCACTCGTGGCAAAGCCTCTCCCGGATGCTCTCCGCCGTCTTCACTATCAAGTTTTCGGCCGAAGCGCCGCGGGCCTTGTTCCCCTTTGGTACACGGAGGCGGCCACAACCACAAACTCGGTTGGTGTGATCTCGCAAGACTACAAGCCCCGCCGATGTACAACCACGGTGCGCGCAAGCACCGGTAGATGAGAGGTTTTTCAACCTCACTAAACACTAGGCTTAATACCTAGAGCAAGCGCAAAACGGTGGTCTAACTAGCTTAAGCACTTCGCAAAGCACCTCCACTAATCACCTAGTATATCACTTAAGCACTTTGGTGGCTAGAGCAAACTAAATATGTGTCTATACACTTGGTACACTTCCTTGAGCTCCAACCCTTTTGTTTTGGCCATGGGCTATATATAGAGCCCCACCAAATAGAGCCGTTTGGAGAAAGTCATGGGCTTCACAGCGGACCATCGGACGCGTCCGATGCTCCTTTAACGGCTAGATGCCAGCCTGGCACTGTGTTGCAACGGCTAGTTAGCGTCCGATGGTTGATCAACGGACGCGTCCGATGCTCACAGAGCCTCTCTGGAACCTCTCTGCATGGTCATCGACGCAGGGTCCTGTAGCGTCCGATGTTAGCACCGAGCGTCGGATGCCTCGGTCTTTAGCGTCCGATGCCTCTGCTGGCGCTGACACGAGCTAGGGTTTACCACCGGAGCGTCCGATGCTTGTTGTGGGCAGCGTCCGATGCAGCGTCCGTGTCCCTATCTTCTCGTTTTTTCTTCATGATTTCTTGCGCCGTCTTGGTTCCATTCTTGTGCCTTGGGCTTTGCTTGATCTTTAGGGTCTTCAACTGAGCTCTAGAGTCTTGCTTGAGGTGTTGATCATCGGATCACCACATCGCCTTAGTCCAAGTCACATTTGCACCCTATTGGACTACAAAACAAACACTTGCAAACTTATTAGTCCAATTTGGTTATGTTGTTCATCAAACACCAAAATCCAAAGTTAAATGGTCCAAGGTCCATTTTCCTTACAATCTCCCCCTTTTTGGTGATTGATGACAACACGACCAAAACAAGCAAATAATAGATACATAATTAAAATGCAATCTACTTGCTAGGATGCAGTGCAAAGGCAAGATCATATGATGTTTAAAAGATACCATATTAAAACACATTTATTCTAGCATGTCTTGCCCTTGCCATTGAGTTCCTTTTAGTGGCTTGATGGATTAGTTGTAACACCCCTGGTGTTTAACTGTAATTAACCTGACATGTCATCATCATTAGTCATTAATCATTCTTGTCTTGCATTTATGTGCTTAGTATTTGTGTAGCAATCTCTTTTCAAAAACCCTAAAAGCCCTAACCTTCCTATAAGGGCAAAAATGGTAATTTCACCTCTGTGCCTAGCTTTGTGTAATTCTTGTTCAGTTGGATGTCTTGAAGTTTTGTTGTGTTGGCCAAAGTTCAAAAACAAAATCAGATTTCAATCCCTTTGCAAAACCCTGATTTCCAAACCCTGGATTTATCCCTCTTTTGTAATTCAAAATATTCAAAATTTGAGGTTGGTCCAAAAATCAAAGTTGTAGATCTGGCCAAGAGAAACAACTTTGGTATTTACAAATTTTCAAGTTTTTGTACAAAGTTTGAAGTAAATCCAAATTCATTCAAACTCCAGTTTTTGTCCCTTTTTGAGTTTTCAAAATTAATTCAAAAACTATTGAGTTTCAGAAAAAGTGTATATTAGCAAAGTTGTAGGTTTTGTCAAATGGAACAACTTTCATATATAAAGATTTTCAAGTTTCAGTTTGAAATCCAAAGTAATTTTGATTTGAATCAAATTTGAAAAGTGTCCCCTTTTCTGTTTTTGAATATAGTTCAAAAACTATTTGGAATTTGAAAATGTTCATATTGACAAAGTTGTAGATCTCTTTTTTCTGAGCAACTTTGGTATTTTGAGTTTTTGTCGCATAGTTCAAATTTTGGGAGAAGTTTGCAAAATACAAAAACTGGCCAAAAGTCAAACCCTAGCCCCTACACTGTTCCTCTTCCCCGTAGAGCCAGGGGGAGGGGGGGGCCGGCCATGGCGCCGGCACTGCGCCTGCAGCGCATACGGCTGCTCCCCACGCGCCCTTATCCTGCCGCCGCTGTCTCCCTGTTCCCTCCGCGCCCGCACGCGAGCGCTGACCCTCGCTCTCGGTCCCTACAGTGCTCCGCGCGTCGCCGCCGCGTGGCCATCGCCGGCGAGGTCTCGCCCAGGCCCCGCTGCACGCCTGACCCTCCGCCTGCGCGCAATCGAGAGCGCACGCGTCCGCCGAGCTTATCCACCCACCCCGTGCTCTCTACCGGCCTCTGGCCGCGGCTATATAAGCCCGCCGGAGCCCCGAGCTTCTCATCCTCTCCGCCACCGTGGTGTTGGGAACACACTTGTCCAACCTCCGCACTTGTGCAGGGGAAGGAGCGAGGTGGCCAAGTGTCGGATGCAGCAACGAAGGTGAAACGGAAGTGGAAAGTGCTCGAATTCCCCCAAAAGTCCCCCCTTACACTGTTCATCCCCCTGGTATTTATAGGGAATGCCAAGGGGTACGGGCCAAATTACAAGAGGGTACAGCAAAGATTCCTCGCCTCCACGCAGGGAGGAAGGGCAAAAGCGTAAACACACTGCTGAAGCGGAAACCCTAGTCGGTCACACCCCAGCGCGCCGCCACCTGGCCCTTGTTCACCTTCGGGGAGAGGCGCAGCGGTCTTGACCTTCGGCCGCGCCCGCCCTTGGGCCCGCGCACCTTCGTCATCTGCCGGACCTCCGGCTTCACTTGCCTCCCGGGAGAAAGACGAAAGTTTTAGCCTTTGGCCGTGCTCGCCGGACCTTCGGCTTCGCCCACCCTTGGGGCGACACACGCTTGCTGCTTGCCTGGACCTTCGCTCCAAGCGAAGGTGGCGCCGTGAGTCAGCGATGGTTTCCTGCAGCGCGACCGTCGCCTTGGACCTGCACAAAAGTGCAACAAAGCGTCGAGGGTTGTCCCCGTCGGGTCGGGGGTCAGGGTAACGGTCTCCAATAGGAGAGGGACCTCGCAAGCACACCGGGCGTTGCGCGAGGGCTGATTTAGACCACCAGTTCGGGCGGCGCCTCTGCCGAGGGTCCTTCCCCCAACAGTAGCCCCTCGTTGTCTTGGATCAAAAACCGTGTTTAGGCCCAAGCAGCGCCCTTTTTAATGGGGACAGAACGGGGCCCTCGGCAGCGACGCCCGCGGCTGCTTTGGGCTGGGCCGTTGTGTTGTTTTGTACTATTGAGGCCTGTTTCGTTTTCGCGCCGCGTTTTTTGGTTGTCGTGCCGATACTGTCGCGGGGGGTGCCCGCTACTTGGCTATAAATAGGAGGGTAGCTGGGATGTGGAGACCTTGTGCCCCTCATTGCTCTAGCCTCCCTGCTGCTGCTGTCTGCGCGTAGCGAAGGTGTGTTCTAGTGATTTGCGAGGGTTCTGTTTGTTCGGCATCTTGCGAGGCTTAGATAGTGATGGCGAGGCTGAAGCAAACTGCCCGCGCTGTTTCGCCCTCTACTGGTGTCGAGGGCATCAGCTTTGAGTTTGTTTGAGCCGCGTTGGGAGTGAGTTCTGAACTGGCGGCCTATTTGAAGCGGGGGTGATCGAGGAGGGAAAGGCGAGGATCAGCTCTGGAGAGACGGTTCCGAAGCCTGGTGCAGATGAAATCGTCGTGTTTGAGGAGTTTTGAAGCTGGTCTGCGTTTTCCAGTTGACTCGTTTGTTACGGCCGTTCTGCGGAGGGGAGGTTTAAGCTTAGATTTCACCAGCTAACACCTTCGTGTTTTACGAAGATGTCGGTGTATGTTTGGGCCTGTCGGTCGCAAGGTATTGCTCCCCAGGTCGAGGGTTTTGTTCGGACACACCGTGTGCACATGCAGCCTCGCAGGGTTTCTGACAGCGAAGGTATTGCGAGGCAGGGACAGTTTGGAGTGTACCTTTTGCCACCGTGCTGGGTCGGAGCTACCGGCGCAGGCGCAGAAGAACAAGTGGGCCAGCGGATGGCAAGAGTTTTGGTTCTATTATAAGTTTGATGTGGGTTCGGAGCTTTGCGGCGACCTTCTCCGCTTGGCGATGTGAGTGCCGAAGCTCAGATGAGCCCGAGGCGCACGCCGCTGTTGACTGTTTGAGGGTGGTTGCGCGTTCCCAATGCGCTCGTGATCTGGTCGAAGAGTATTGCTGCGCCGACGCGTGGCCGCTAAGCCGGAGACAGGCTTGGTTTCCGGTGGAGGACGATGCGAGGTACGGGCTCGTGGATTAAAGAAGCCGAAGCTCAATTTGGGCAAGATTTGGGAGAGGGTTTTTAAGAAGTTCCGAGACGTCAGGATGGTGTTGATGCTATTTTACAAACGAGTCAGCAGAGGGTTGAGAATCTCGTTGGGAAGTTGACCACCCTCGAGGTTAAAGCTATCCACAGCTCAGTGGGGAGCGGGGGTCGTATTAACAGGTGTTTGACCTGCTTGGGATAGAATATACAAATTGGCCTGCGCAGACGAGCGACGACGCGCCCAAGAAAAGGAAACGCGTTCCTGCGGAGGATAGCGGTGTGGTTTCGCGGCCGAAGAGGGGTCGCGGCGGAGTGTCGGGGTGGCACCGGCGGCCGGGGCAAAAGTTATTTCATCGAAGATTGTTACGAGCTCTGGTGCCGTAGGAACTTCATCCTCGCGCGGCCTCGAGTGGTCGAGGTTTTGAAAAAACTGGAGGGCGAGCGCCTCGCGTGGGCGGTATATCGGGGCTTTAGTTCAGACCTCGGAAGACGAAGGCGTTTCCGAGGACTCCGATGAGGAAGAGAAAGGAGGGGAAAAGGATGTCGTGTCTTCCGGCGAGGGCAGTACTTCATCCAGTAGCGAGGATGACTCCGATGAAGACGTTTCTGAGGAGGACAGCCGAGGCAAGAGGATAGCTGCATCCAGCGCTGTTGATGCGGCTACCCAAGATATTGAGGAAGTGCTGCGGGATGTGGAGGGGTGAGCCCACGACGGGGGGTCTGTGCCCGATTATGCTGGTTCACACATTTGGTCGAGGGGTCCGAAATTAAGGGTGATGTTGGCCCGGACCAGGCCCCTGGAAAGAGGCCGTATGGCGAAGCTAGCCTGGCGAGCCTTCCTTACTATGCGAGGGAGCTGGGTGTTACGGACCCGGCGACTCATTTGTATACAAGTGCGGATCTTCAAGCCACCCGCTTGCCTTGCTCTCCGGAGGAGAGGCGATTCTTGGGCCGTGTATTTGACCGGGTTTGTCTGCCGGAAGTGGAACTTCGGCGCGCCGGCGAGCCTTTGGACAATATCCACGATGATATTGATGTGAAAGTGGCGGAGCTGATGCTTCTCAACGGTCGCACGTCGAAGGGCCAGCTGTAACCTGCATTATCTGAACGACCGGTTGAAAGACGTGCAGAAAGAGAACAAAGACCTTCGCCGGAGCTTGCAAGAAAAGATGGTGAGCTGAGGGCCGCCTTGGAGGAGGCTGAGAAATGGAAGAAGGAAAGGCAAGAGGTTGCGAAGGCAAACGCGGAGCTCATCGCCGCGGGTCAGCAAAAGGATAAGGACTTGGTGTCTATGAAAAAACGCGTGGAGGATTTGTCGGCGGAGGTGGTGGCCCAGGCCGAAGCTTGGCGTGGTAGTCTGTCGAGGGTTAAAACCAAGATAGATGCATGCTTAACTGAAGCCGGGGGTTCGGCTGGGGAGCCACTTCCTGTGGTTGGCGCTGAGGCCTTCGAAGGTTGGTTAAGTAACGAGCTAGTGTGTTCAGCTCGTTGGTTGGGAATGCTGCTGACTTTGGCGGGTATGCTGGGGCGCTGGCGATGGCTGGAACGCTTCGCCAAGCAGACTGCGAGCATCTTCGCAAGATAAAGAAGCCCAACCACATTTTTCCAACCGTCGAAGAGGTTCGACAGATGAAGATTGATGACGCCGAGGTCCGGAATTGTGCAATGCGGTTCCTTCGCCGATTTTGGATTGCAGGCGGCGGTCGGTGGCTCTTGCCTTCGAGGAGGCGGCCGAGGCTACTCGTCAGGTTTGTGTTGAGGGTGTTGTTTCTTCGGTATTGTTTGATGATTGTGAGTTTGGAGTTGAGAATTGAACTGTTTGGTCCTTTTGGTTTTTACAGGCTCGGAAGGATGCGATGCCTTCGCCGCCTACTGCTCAAGAGGCCGGTTGCAGCTCCGAAGGCGCTCAGACTCTCACCTCTGCGGAGGTGCTGCGGTGGCGGTGGAAAAGACAATCGTCGGCGAGGGTACCTCACAAGATGCGGCTGCGAGTGGCAAAGCCGCGCAGGATGCGAAGAATGCTGCTGGCGAAGCTGTGTGACGGCTGAGGTTGAAGAAAACCGGCAGGTGTGATCGCGTGGGATTGTGTAGATGGGGATGTGTTGGTAGTAGCCATGATGCTTGTAATGACTTCGATGCATGCTGAGACATTTTATAATGTTTTATGAATGCAGGTTCCTGATGGAACCGTGCTTGAGGTTTTTGACGTGACGCCGTTAACACTTAACTACCAGGATGTTTTATAACTGGTGAGTCCTGGGCTCGTGCGAAGTTAAAACATCCTTCGTTGTCCTTCGAGCGTTTTTGGTGGTCGAAGGTGCGAAGGTACGATTTGAAGAATAGTAGGTCAAGCAGCTTTTGGCGTGATGCTGACTTTACTGATCGGCAAGCTACGCGTTATTTGTTTGGTTCGTCTTCGACTTCGCAAGCTGTGTTAGATGATGATATCGATGATAGCACTGCGTTGGACTATTTATTCGGGCGAAGCAATCTTGCAGTGGACTCCGCCGGGTCGCTGGTGGTTCCGAAGGAGGAACCGTTGGAGGTTGACGAAGTGCCCCGCGCGTATATGTATCGGGCGAGGGTTTTGTGACTGTGAGTTGCGATGGTGCCGGTAACTCCTTTGTTGTGGGGGCCCATAGTTGCGGTTGAGCCGGAGTTTGAGGAATTTAACGGGGGCCCTGATGATTTGATGCTGATAGAAGGGAAGACGGTTCCTTGTAATCTTTTGCATTTTGCATTGTTTGGTTTGTGGTTGTAAAAACATTCTATGAACTGTCAGGGAAAGATGTAATAGTTGTGTACAACGACACTCGTTTCTTTTGGCGAGGCGCACGCGTTTGCTCTTGTGAGCTTGTGTTGAAAAAGCAGCGACGCCCCCCCTTTTTCTTTAGCGAGCTCGCGCATTTGCTCGTGAGCTTCGCATTTGCTCTCGTGAGCTTGTTTTGAAAAAACAGCGACGCCCCCCTTTTTCTTTAGCGAGGCTCGCGCATTTGCTCTTGTGAGCTTGTTTTGAAAAAACAGCGACGCCCCTTTTTCTTTAGCGAGGCTCGCGCATTTGCTCTCGTGCGCTTGTTTTGAAAAAACAGCGACGCCCCCTTTTTCTTTAGCGAGGCTCGCGCATTTGCTCTCGTGAGCTTGTTTTGAAAAAACAGCGACGCCCCCTTTTCTTTAGCGAGGCTCGCGCATTTGCTCTCGTGAGCTTGTTTTGAAAAAACAGCGACGCCCCCTTTTCTTTAGCGAGGCTCGCGCATTTGCTCTCGTGAGCTGGTTTTGAAAAAACAGCGACGCCCCCTTTTTCTTTAGCGAGGCTCGCGCATTTGCTCTCGTGAGCTGGTTTTGAAAAAACAGCGACGCCCCTTTTCTTTAGCGAGGCTCGCGCATTTGCTCTCGTGAGCTTTAAGCTAATAGATGTGATGAGCTTTTTAGGGCTTCGCGCGTCACGTAACCTGGGCGATGTGTTTTGCGAGGGTGCTGCTTTTCGAGCCCCTGGCGTGTTGTGCGAGAGTGTTCTGCTTTTTGGACCCGCCCGATGCCTGAATTAGCCGAGGGCTGGGGCGGAAAAAGTGGGTCGCCCGAGGCCTAGCTTGGAGGGCCGGGGCGGATGTGCTCGTGTTTTGGGCTTTCGCGCCTCCCCTTATTTTGGGCGGAGGTGGGATTCGCTTTTTGCGAGCCCCTGTCGTTTGTGCCAGGGTGCTCGACTTTTTTCGACCTCCCCTTGTCTTAGGCGGAGGTGAAATTGCTTTTTTGCGAGCCCCTGGCGTTTGTGCCAGGTGCTCGACTTTTTCGACCTCCCCCTTGTCTTAGGCGGAGGTTGAAATTGTTTTTGCGAGCCCCTGTCGTTTCCAGGGGGGTGCTCGACTTTTTCGACCTCCCCTTGTCTTAGGAGGAGGTGGAAATTGCTTTTTTGCGAGCCCCTGTCGTTTGTGCCAGGGTGCTCGACTTTTTCGACCTCCCCTGGTCTTAGGCGGAGGTGGAAATTGCTTTTTTGCGAGCCCCTGTCGTTTGTGCCAGGGTGCTCGACTTTTTCGACTCCCCTTGTCTTAGGCGGAGGTGGAAATTGCTTTTTTGCGAGCCCCTGTCGTTTGTGCCAGGGTGGTGCCGACTTTTTCGACCTCCCCTTGTCTTAGGCGGAGTGGGAAATTGATTTTTTGCGAGCCCATGTCGTTTGGCCAGGGTGCTAGACTTTTTCGACCTCCCCTTGTTCTTAGGCGGAGGTGGAAATTGCTTTTTTGCGAGCCCCTGTCGTTTGTGCCAGGGTGCTCGACTTTTTCGACCTCCCCTTATCTTAGGCGGAGGTGAAGTTTGCTTTGAAAAGAAAAGGAATGTTTTTCGAAGCAATCTTAGCAGGTTTTCATCGAATGTAGCGCTCTTGAAAGAGATCCGCTTTTTCGATAGAGGGTTGGAGATTTTACTTTTTGGGGGTTCTAGCCTGTATTAATGCTTTGGATGCTGCCTCGTTAAAAAACCTTACGCCCCTTCGTAAGGAAAAAGAGTGCAGCTCCTGTTTTTGTTAAGTACATGAGAGTATGTACCATAAAAAGTAAGAAAAATTACATAACGCGAGGGCTCGCTAAGGCTCCGCTATGGGTAGAATTTGCGAAGGTCGTCGATGTTCCAGGTGTGTGGCAGGATATTACCTTCGCTGTCGGAGAGGTGGAAAGAGCCTGGGCGATTGCATTCTGCGATCAGGAACGGGCCTGTCCACTTAGGCTAGAATTTTCCGGCCAAGTTTGGTTTGTTTACGGATGGACGAGGTCACCCTTCTGCAGGTTCTTGATTCTGACCTTTTTATCTCTCCACTTCTTGGTCTCTTCCTGATACTTGCGGAGGTTGTGAACTGCGCTGCATCTTGTCTCTTCAAGTCCTTGTCAGTTAGTATGGCTGGCTCATCACTTGCGAGGGTTGTTCTTGGTGAAACAAATTTTAGCTCCTCTGGTAACACAGCTTCTTCGCCGAACAGCAGTTTGAAGGTGTGAATGGTTGCTCTGCATTCAGAGGTGTGTGAGACCAGGTGATTGCAGTTAGCTCGTCCCCCATTTGCCTTTGGGTCTGCCTTGCAACTTTTTGGATATGGATTGGAAGACTGTTGCGTTGGCTCTTTCGACTAGGCCGTTGGACTGCGGGTGACGGACTGAGGCGAAGCATAGTATTGTTCCGATTTGTGCACAGAACTCTTTGAAAACCTCGCTGTCAAACTGGGTGCCGTTGTCGACGGTTAGATTTTGGGACTCCGAAGCGACAAACTATCTGCTGCCAGAAAAACCTTTTTACTGCGAGGGAGGTTATGGAGACAGCGGTCTTGTTTCGGTCCACTTGGTGAAATATTCCACGGCCACCACCGCATAGCGAAGGTTCCCCGGAGCCGTCGGTAGTGGGCCCACGAGATCCATTGCCCACCTTTGTAGGGGCCAGGTTGGGCATATGAGGGTTGTGGGAGCCCCTGGGGTGTTTTGGTTTTTTGCTGTCAGTTGACAACCTTCGCACTTCTTGACGATGGTTTCCGCGTCTCTCAGCGCAGTTGGCCAGTAGAAACCTTGCGGAAAGCCTTTCCTACTAGTGCTCTGGGCCGTTGTGTGAACCACATATACCTTCGATGAGTTTGAGGATGTCGTTACCTTCGGACTGTGACACGCACTTGAGCCAAGGTGAGGTTACCGAAGCTTTGAACAAGGTGTCATCCACAATCTTGTACACCTCGCACTCTTTGCTTTAGTCTGTTCTCTCTTCTTTGGAGCTGGGTTCATGGAGTCCTTTGATGTAGGCCATGATAGGTGCTCTCCAATCCTCGCACTGAATTGTGTTGATCAGCTTGATGCTGATTTCGGAAGCTTCGAAAGCTGACCGAGTGGAAACCTCGTAGAACACGTCCGGAGGGAGCTGTAGCTGCTGCGCGGCTGCTTTGGCTAAGCAATCTGCTTCGCTGTTTTCAGTCCTCGATATTGCTTTTACTGTTATGCCGAGGAAGAAAGATTCTAACCTTCGTACATATTAAAAAAACTTGTGAAGTTCTGGATCTTTTGCTTTGTAGTTCTTTTCAATGTGCCCCGCATGACTTGAGAGTCTGTGTTAATGAGTGCCCTTCGGACTGATAACGATCGCAACTTTGAAAGTGCAGAATCACAGCCTCATATTCCGCGAGAGTTGTTTGTGCACTTGAAGTCCAGCCTTCGTGCGTATCTCAGCTTCGACCCGGAGGGCGAGACTAAAATGGCCGGAGGCACCGGCTCGGTTGCGCCCCAGGCCCCGTCGACGTAGACGATCCAAAACTGGTCCTGCTGCAGCTCGCCGGGGCGAGGGTCGGGTGTCCATTCTGCTATGAAATCAGCCAGCACCTGCGATTTGATCGCTGTTCTACCAACGAAGGTTACAGCATAACTATTAAGCTCCACTGCCCATTTTGCTATTCTTCCAACAGCTTCGTTGTTTTTGAAGATGTTCTCGAGAGGGTACGTCGAAGGTACATGTATTTCGTGCGCCTGGAAATAGTGCTTTAGCTTTCTTGATGCCATGACGACGGCATATGCTATTTTCTCACTCAGCTCCGAATAATTTCTCTTGGGCCTTCGAGGGTTTCTGAAACATAATAGATTGGGGCTTGTCTGGTTCTGTTGTTTTCGCGGAGCTCTTGATGAGGACTGCGCTTGCAGCGTGTGGCGAAGCTGCGACGTAAAGTAACAATAAGTCTCCCTTGCTTGGGCTGGTTAGGCAGTCAGCTGGTCAGATACTTTTTCAACTCCTCGAAGGCCCTTTTGCTGCTGGGGACCCCAGTTGAATGGAGCGTTGCTTCTGAGTGTTTCGAAAAATGGTAACCCCCGCTCTGCGGATCTTGAGATGAATCTGCTAAGTGCTGCCAAACGACCGGTCAGACGCTGAGCTGCTTTCGGTCCGTTCCATGTTCATGATGGCATCAATCTTCTCGGGTTGGCTTCGATTCCTCTGGCTGAGACGATGCAACCTAGCAACTTGCCCGCTTACCCCAAAAACACATTTTTCTGGGTTTAGTTTCAGTCCGGCGGACCGGAGGTTGCTGAATACCCTCGATAAGTCTGGTATGTGGTTCTCTTTTAGTTCGCTTTGGACCACTAGGTCGTCGACATAGGCGGAGACAGCATGCTCATCCTTGAACACTTCGGAGGTCATGCGAGCGAAGGTTGATCCTGCATTTTTCAAACCTTCTGCCATCCTTCGGAAGCAAAAGGTGCCCGAGAGGGTGTGATAAAGCTTGGTTTTTTCTTCGTCGTCTTCATTCATCCAGATTTGGTGATAGCCTGAGAAGCAATCGAGGAGGGATAGCATTTGGCAGCCTGCCGCTCTGTCGACCAGGGTGCTTATGTTCGGGAGGGGGAAGTCATCCTTCGGACAGCCTTTGTTCAAGCAGGTGAAATCGACGCACATTCGCCATTTTTTATTCTTCTTTTGGACTAGGACCACATTTGAGAGCCAAGTTGGGTATTTGACTGGGCGGATGACGCCTGCGTCCAGAAGTCTTTTTACCTCAGCCTTCGCTGCCTCCTTTCTTTCTTCTGACATCTTGCGAAGCTTTTGTTTGATTGGGGACGAAACCTGCTTTGATGTTCAGGCATGCATGCTCGATCATTGATCTGTTGACTCCTTTAGGTCTTCGGCGGACCAAGCGAAGGTGTCGGAATTTTCTCTGAGGAATGTGACGAGTTGCCTTCTGATTGAGGGTCTAGATTGGCTGAGATGATCACCTTTCTTTCGCATTACCCTCGAAGAGTTGGACTTGTTTGGTTTGTCCTTTGGCGCCGCCTTCACTCTGTCGTTGCGGACCTCGCCCTCGACGCTGATACCGGGGGTTTGAGGTTTTGACAAATTGTGACATTACGTTGCCCGGGGGCTACGTCCCTTAGCTGTCCTTGCAATGTCCTGGTCCCCAAATACTGCGACCAACCCTTCGGAGCGGGAAGTTTCATGCATAGGTAGGCGGGATGGATGACCGCATTGAACGTGTTTGTGACCCCTCGGCCGAAAATGGCATTGTATGGTAGAACATGTCGACGACATCAATGTTATATGTTCCGTCCTGCAGTTTATTTTGGTCGCCGAACGGGTCACGACACAGGCAGAGAAATTTCCCGACGCCCTACGGCTTCACTTGTTGACCACCGAAACCTGTATAGGGGGTTGTCGGCCGGTTGCAAAAGATTTCTGTCAAGCTTCATGCTGTCGAAGGTTGAGGCGAACAAGATGTCAGCGGAGCTACCTGTATCGACCAGTATTTTGGTGACAGTCCACCCAGCGAGGTTGGTTTCGATCACCATGGCATCTGTGTGAGGGTAATCTCTTAGCTTCATGTCACTGGAATCGAAGGTTATGGGGATGTGGGACCAACGGCCGAATTTATGTGGTCCTTCGACGGCCACGTGGTGAACGCGTCTGGCGTGTTCCTTCCTCTGCCGTTTGTTACCATGGTCTTCATTTGAACCTCCGGTGATAGCTAGAATCACACCGAAGGTCGAAGTTGGGTTGTTGATGGTTGTTTGGCTCGGGGCTTCGGCTTTCACGGGTTGTGGTGCTGGTAACGCGGGGATTGGCGGTGGTGGTGGCAGAGCGCTGGTGGCTTGGTGGGTTGTTGGAATTTGGTTTTGGGGGTAGCTGGGTATGTGACTGTGTAAGGTGGGTTTTGGCGTTGTGGGGTGGTGGTTGGCTGATAATGTGTTTGGTTGTAGAGTGGGTGGTGGGTGTAAGGGGGTTGTTGCGAAGGTAGGCCGTAGTTTTATGGGGGTATAGTGGTATGTTGGATTTGGTGGGTGGAAGCTTGGTTTCCTTGTGTGGTTTATGGTTCGGGGGTCTGACGAAGCAGGTTTCCTGGATTCCTGGTATTCTTTTCCCTTGGCGAAGCATTCGCATTGCTTTGTTGTGTGCCCCTTTCCCATTCCACAGAAGTGACAATACATTTTGGCAGGATCTCGCTGCTGGTAGCGCTGGTTAGGCGGAGGTGGTAAAACCTGCGGGGCTTGGCTGCTCGGATGTTGAGCGTCCCGTGTTTGATGTTCATAGTTTGTTGCTTTGTTGATTGCACCGACGTTGCTTTGCTCTTGGCGAAGGTTGCTTTCTCTCGGTTGAGGCCTCGGCTGTGGCCTCTGCTGAGACCTCCGAGCGTCGGACTTCGCTCTGAAATCCATATCAGCTCTACAGTATCTTTCCATTGTTTCATGCAACTCCTCGATCGAGTTTGCCGGTTTTCTGGCGAATTTTGAGGAGCATGGTCCTGGGCGCAGGCCACTGACTGCAGCGAGGATGACAGCCTCGTCAGATATCCCAGGGGTCCTTGCTCTGATTTGAATGAACCTTCGCCAGTAATCTTGGAGCGGTTCGCGCTCTTCTTGCTTGCAATTGAAAAGCTCGATGGGGTTTAGCGGGGCTGGGGTAATGCCCTTGAAGTTTGTACACAGCTTGTCTCTGAGGGTGATCCAGGAATCCACAGTTCCAGGGCGAAGGTTGCTGTACCAAGTTTGTGCGATGTCTCGCAGAATGATGACGAAGGATTTTGCCATTGTTGATTCATCCCCGCCTGCTGCGGCGACTGCCGCTTCGTAGCTCATGATGAACTGGCGAGGGTCGGAAAGCCCATCGTAGCGAGGTAGGTTTTGTGGATTGTAACATGGTGGCCAGGGCTGGGTTTGGAGTGTTTGGGAGAGTGGTGACTTTGGATCATAGGGCATTTGGTGTTGCTGATGCCTCCGCTGAATGCGAAGGTTTTGTTCTCTCTCATCTGGGTAGAGTTGGCGGAAGTTTGGGTGTCTCACAGGGTATGGCTCTGGGTGTGCTGGTGGTGGTGGGGGTGGAGGATGGTTACGATGGTTATCTTGATTCTGTTCCTCGTTTCCCTCTTGCAGCGGGGGTATCTCCTCATCGTTCCAGCCTTCGGCTTCGGCTTCTGCCGCAGCGAGGGATTCCTCCATACGGCGAAGCTGCTCCCTTGCCTCGTCAGCCCTCTGCCTGATTGAGCGCAATCGGTTATGCCTCTCTAGCTGTTCCAGGCGCCTCTTCTTCTCTTGCAGCTCGGCTTCGAGCCTTTCGAGGGCTTCGAGGCCCATCTCCTCTCTCTTCTCCTTCTCCTCCTCCTTCTCCCGAGTGTGAGGGTGCGGCTGCGTCGCCATTTGGACCTGAGGGCCCAGGGATTGGGGTTCTGGGGTGACATTCTCTTCCCCCGAGGGTTGCACAATTTGTTCTTCCGCAGGCGGGACCACCGCCGCCACCTCTCTTGCAACGCGCTGGTCCCTCGTCGAAGGTGCTCTCCTGTTTCCCGCCATTTCAGACTTCACTCCCCACGGTCGGCGCCAAACTGTTGGGAACACACTTGTCCAACCTCCGCACTTGTGCAGGGGAAGGAGCGAAGGTGGCCAAGTGTCGGATGCAGCAACGAAGGTGAAACGGAAGTGGAAAGTGCTCGAATTCCCCAAAAGTCGTCCTTACACTGTTCATCCCCCTGGTATTTATAGGGAATGCCAAGGGGTACGGGCCAAATTACAAGAGGGTACAGCAAAGATTCCTCGCCTCCACGCAGGGAGGAAGGGCAAAAGCGTAAACACACAGCTGAAGCGGAAACCCTAATCGGTCACACCCCAGCGCGCCGCCACCTGGCCCTTGTTCACCTTCGGGGAGAGGTGCAGCGGTCTTGACCTTCGGCGCGCCCGCCCTTGGGCCCGCGCACCTTCGTCATCTGCCGGACCTCCGGCTTCACTTGCCTCCCGGGAGAAAGACGAAAGTTTTAGCCTTTGGCCGTGCTCGCCGGACCTTCGGCTTCGCCCACCCTTGGGGCGACACACGCTTGCTGCTTGCCTGGACCTTCGCTCCAAGCGAAGGTGGCGTCGTGAGTCAGCGATGGTTTCCTGCAGCGCGACCGTCGCCTTGGACCTGCACAAAAGTGCAACAAAGCGTCGAGGGTTGTCCCCGCATCCGGGGGTCAGGGTAACGGTCTCCAATAGGAGAGGGACCTCGCAAGCACACCGGGCGTTGCGCGAGGGCTGATTTAGACCACCAGTTCGGGCGGCGCCTCTGCCGAGGGTCCTTTCCCCCAACAATCGCGCAACACAAAGTGCTCATTAACTCGCACCGACCCACGAGACAACACTTTACCTTTGTATTGTCGCGAAGTAATAAACTCCTTTCCGGTGACCAGACTAAGACTGGAGAACCACTTGGCGTTTCCGGTCCTGTGCCTCGAACACCCAGAATCCACAAACCAAACGTTCTCCAATCGTTTTACCTACATCAATAAAAAGACATAGGGTGAGCATACGGTCCAACATTGGGGTTAGTGAAGTAGGAGAATACCAGTGTGGGTCGGCTGCTAAAAAGAACGGTTAGCAGAAAAAACCATTCCTAGCACGCCTACGGAAGAGCGATCACCACGTAGAGGAAAACGTGGTCCGCTAAGGGAGGAGCGCCCATCGTGATACTCAAAACGCGGTGGAGGAAAATGCTCAACTACAAAGCCACCGCCACGGGGTCCATAGCCTACAACTGCAGGCTCCGGCCGGGCACGACCTCCTCGCGGCCTAGGCCTAGGAACTTGAGGTTTTAGACCTCTTGGCCTAGTAGCACGCCTCTGAACATTCGGCCCATGTACATCATGGAAAGGATGGTACATGTCCGTGTTGTTCATCTCCTTTGCATGGCACGCCTCTCTCTTGCACCGAAAGCAAAACTCACTCAAGTGTCCATCTCTCCCACAGTGCTCACAATGGTACCTCACCGCTCTCAAAGGGGGTTGTTGGTACTCACGGTAGTGGGTGTGGATCACTTTGCCCTTCTGTGGCATAAGCTCCTCCTGGATAGGTGCATCGTGTCAAGCTTGTTCTTAAGTGGTTGGGCTTGGGATGCCATGTCTGTTTCTTGGGTGGAGCTCTCGGAGGTTCAACGAACACACCATCCTTGGTGTTGGGCTTGAGAGGCTCTTTGGGTGGAATCTTTGTAAGCTTGGGAGTAGTGGTGGAGTTGGGCTTCTCACATGGGTTCAGACCACTCGACTCTCCAATCTTGCCAAAAGATGACACATCAACACCCTGAGCGAAACCTACCCCAGGACCTCCGGCAGCACGCTTGAATTGGGAGATCATCATCCCAAGCTGCGGCTCACCACTAGACACCCATGACAAGATGGTCCGAAGGTATGTGTTTTCCTACTTGGTTTGCATCTTGTCATGCTTCACATTGGCTATCTCCATCTCCAAGCCCTCACACAACACGCACCTAGTCACACAAGTGCTACCCGAGCTAGCCTTCTCAAGAGACACAATCTTAGCATTCTTCTCTGCCAACTCGGTTTGCAAGCCCGCACAGGACTTGCACGCACCCAACAGAAAGGATCTAGCCTTCAGCTCATCCACCTCTCCTACCAACGCCACATACTTACCTCTCAAAGTGAGAAGGTCAGTCATGTGCGTGGTGCACATCTCACACTCACCCTCCTCAGAAACAACCACGGTGGTCTTGGCAAACTCAAGTTCCTTCCGTATCCTCCCACTTCTGCCTAAACTCCTTGCGCTCTCTAGCGGCATGCCTAAGCAACTTGTCTTGACTAAGGAGAGCGACAGTAAGTTTCTCGACCTCAGCAGAAAGCTCATCGGGGGTCAGAGATACCTGGGAGGTGTCGTCGTCATTGTCGTCGTTCCGAGGGGCCTCCTCCAGCTCGCCGTCGACCTCCTTGCCGAGGGCCACGGTGCAGAAGCCCTCGTCGTCGGTGAAGAAGCAGAGGCCGTTGAGCTTGTCCTCGATCTTCTTCTTCTTCTCAGACTCGTCGTCGCTTGAGGAAGCGGAGTCATCGACGTCGCTGAGCGTGGCGAAGAACGCACACTACTCAGCCTAGGCCTTCTCCAAGTACTTGGTCTTGATGTATTCCTTGTTGAAGCCGCCCCTCCGCTTGTGCTTCACGGGGACGTACTTCTCCTTGCGCTTGCCGGAGTCGTACTTGTGCCCATGATCCGCCTAGCCAAAGACTTGCTTGTTCTTCTTCGGGCAATTGGCGATGAAGTGGTTGGGGTCGCCGCACTCAAAGCATCCTAAGCGTCCTCCACCGCGGCGACAGTGCATGCGGTTGTTGTGAAAACGCGAGAACCGGTTGGCGAGCAAAGCCAACTCGTCATCCCCCAAAGACTCCAGCTGCTCCTCTGTGATAGAAAAGAGTGAAGAGAGTGCAAATCCTCCAGAGGGGTTAGCAGAAGAGCCAGAAAGCAAAGCCAGCGGGCCAAAAGGATTTTCATAAGAAGCCCTCGCCATGCATCGATCTCACTGGACTTGAGCTTACTGAAGAGCTCGTCGCACGTGAGAGTCTCATAGTTAGGCGATTCGATGATCGCCTGAACCTTGGAATCCCACACGGATCGATCAAGAGTATGGAGTAGCTTGAGAGCTCTCTCATGATCGTCGAAAGGCAACAGCTCCTTGTTAGCCCTCATCCTGTTGACAATCACCTGAAAGCGAGCGAATAAACATTCTATGCTCTCGCCAGGCATATGTCAAAAGTTCTCATACTCTCGCTTGAACGACTCGTAGAGACGGGTTTTGACTTGAGTGGTTCCCTTATGGAAACGCATGAGGGTAGCCCAAATATCCCGAGCCGTAGCGACGTGAGAAACGCGATCAAACTCATTCATGCTCAGGCATGAGAAAAGAGCATTACGGGCTCGGCTATTGGCATCGTGCTCATTGATCTGATGCTAAGTGGAACGAGCAGCCAAGACCACGTAATCGGCAGAGTTGCAAATATCCCAGATGGAAGCACCCAAACTCTGCAGATAGGCTGACATGCGTATCTTCCAATACGCATAGTTCATCCCATCGAAAAACGGCGGTTTGCCCACGCCGCGATCCATGTCGCCTTCTGTGGATCTGGAACCGGCTAAGGTGGAAGATCCTTAACCTGCTTCGATACCAATTGAAGGACCGAAAGTGCTACCAGAAAGCGACCAGAGGGGGGTGAATGGGAGCTTTAAAATTTTTTTCAGAAACTTTAAACCTCTGTCCTGAAAATCAACCCCAAGAGCAAAACAGATGTGCGTGATGTCCATGACCCAAGAGAATGGGTGGATGTTCCCTAGGAACACAGCGGGACACCACAAAAATTCCCTCGCCCAAGTTCACGCAGGTCAACTAGTGACAGGATGAATTTGCTCGGGGGATTCAGGCTATTTTGAAAAGTGAGGAGCCCGATTTCTGTAGAGCACGAAGTCAGGAATCCAATGCAACAAGCGGATCTCAAATCGTAAGTCGAACGAACAAACCGCGGACAAAAACGCGCAGGACACACCTGACCGGACTCTGGCCAGCGTCCGGTCTTGAAAAATCGGTTCTCGACCCTTACTGTTCTTGACCGGACTCACTGAGTCTGAGCGTCCGGTCAAGGGTCAAGCGTCCGGTCACAAGTGCCAAATCCAATGAACAGTAACGCGCAAGCGTCCGGTCACATGGTGAACCTAGCGTCCGGTCAAGTCACGAAACAAACACAGCGGAAGTGTTCATCGACCGGACTCACTGACAGTGTCCGGTCGTTGAACAGGCAGCGTCCGGTCACCCCGATTTCGTGCTGTTCGTCCACCGATTCGACTCTATTTCACCCAAAACTAATCCTCTAGGGATCAAACTTGGTGAGAGGAATCACAAGGAGGATAGTGAGCTATCTCTAAGAGATCATGGCTCGAACCTATCTCCAAATCGATGAATCGAAGAAATTTGGGGGAAGGGAGAAAAACTTGACCCGAAACGAAAATCGACCGATCTATTAGCTCGTGAGGTTAGAGGATAATTTTTTCGGTGAAAAGAAGTGCCTCACAATCTAGAACATCTTGGTTCAAACGGATTTGCCAAAGACGCACCAAGTAGAGAGATCGATCAACGGGAAAATCATGGAGAAAAGCAACCCGCGTGTAACAAGAACAAAACGCGAATCACAACCATGAATTTGCCACCGTGTGGCTACCACACGCTACAATAGTGAGATTATGGTCTCACTTCCTCAAAATCTCACGGACATAGAGGTATGGTTCTCTTCTCTGTGGATCTCAGTTCGCTACAGCAGGGAACTGGGAGAGCAGGAAACCCTAGAAGCAAAAGAGCAAATGACTGAGATCGAATGGGAGGAGGGTGTCTCCCTCTACTTATCCTAATTCTAATTCCTACTCTACTCCTCTCTAATTACAAAGCGAACCAGTTAAACCCTAGGGTTATTTTGGACCAACTCGTGGTAGGTGGTGATCCGACGGCCACGCCCGCACAACTGGTAGCTTTGCCTCAACGCAACCTCACCGATTGCCGCCACGTGCCGCCACCGCTCTGCTTGTCCTTTTCCCGGACGTCGCACCCCCGGTTTTGTGGCCCAAACCGGGAAACCAGCCTTCATAGCCAACCCCCGGTTTTGAGGCCTAAACCGGGAAACTAGCCGACCATCGCCTGAGTTTTGAGGCCCAAACTCAGCAAACCCGCAGCGCCCAGGTTTTGAGGCCCAAACCTGGAAACCGTCCTCTGCCCGAGTTTTGTGGCCCTAACTCGGAAACCATCAGTGCCCAGGTTTTGAGGCCCAAACCTGGAAACCATCCACTCGGTGGTTTTTCTGTGGCTCAACCACCAAACCGAGCCGTAGAGGGGATGCACCGCCCGTGCACCCCGTCCACTGACACGTGTCCCTAGGTCCTAGACCCAGGCAACACCGTGCCCGCAAGTCTTCGCTCGTCACTGTCCCAGGCTGCCAGCCACCACAGCTGATCCTCGGGCCACCGGTCCCTCAGTCCAAGCCTCACGTCCGCCCTTCGCCACTCTCGGTCCATCGGCACGACACGTCTCTACTTGACCTTCACCTTGTCTTTGATCACTGTATCCGTGCTCGACACCTGCACAACACAAGCCAAAGAACATGCGCACTATCCCAGTTGACAATCACTCATCACTCAGAGACCCGGCATACACCCATGTATCCGCAGGTGGAATTTTGGGTACTGTTTAAATGAAACGTTCACACGAGGTGGGGAAGTGGGGGCGTTGTGCCGCAACCAGTGCGGACAAGAAACGGAAAGGGAAAGTGGACGCCCAACCGTGCGCGCGGGTCCGCCGTTCGCCGAGTTTGGAACGAGTGAACGCTCGCCAAAAGCGAATTGGGAATCGTCACCGTGTTCTAGGACGCTAGTGAAAAATTTTGTTATTGTGGGAGGCCCTCTTAGCAGTGAATTTTTGTTTACACGAACAAAAAAAATATTGTGCCTTCAAAGGTTTCACGTGATGGTTATTATTATAAAAAGAAAGTTATTAGAGAAGATGAATGAGGTACATATTTTGTTCAAAAAATAAATAGCTTATCAGCAAACTGTAGGATACGTATAGATACGTAGAGTCAGTTTCGTGGGTACAATTTGATGTGTGTAAGGTGGCCTTTTAGAAGAGGAAAAAAAATTTGGTACATGAACAAGAAAAAATATATAGTTATGCTTTTTAGTATGGTAGATATATAGTATGATCCGCACGAGTTTAACCATGATGTTTATTATTATAAAAAGAAAGTTATTACACACATTATTAATACTAGAGAAGATGAATGAGGTAGTACATATTTGGTAGAAAAAATAAATAGCTTATCAGCAAAACGATAAAGCACAGTTATTGAACTGTAGGATACGTATAAAACATGACGTTTTCAGTTGATTGTGTGACTAGCTTAAGTGGGATATGAATTTGACGGCCACCGTCACCGCGTTCTGGGCCGCCAGTGGTGCGAACACCCCCGCTTCGTTAGACTGTGCCGAGCCACCACCGGCTAGGTCAGAGAGCGCCCTTATTGCGATGAACGGCGCCCCCTGCTGCAGCGCCACAAGCGCGACGGCGGCCGTCTCCATGTCGATGGCAGTGACGCCGAACCTGGACCTCAGCAACTCCCGGTACGCGGCGTTGTCGACGAACACGCTGGCACTGCACCCGCGCTCCACCATGGCAACCACCGGCCGCCGCGGCAGGCACGTTGTGCCGTTGTTGACGCAGCCTTCAAGCCTGAGCCCCTCCAGCTTCCGTGAGAGGTCGTAGTAGTGGCCGTTGACGGGGACCCAGAACTCGTGTCCGCGGACCTCGGGAGTGCCGTTCTCTGCTGGGAACACCTCCTCCGGCTGGTACCACACGCTGTTGAGCAGGTTGCCGCCGTCGGAGCGGGCGCTCTTGTCGACGGCTACGCTGTAGTCGGAGAAGTTGAGGTTGCCGAGTTTCCTGGTGTAGTCGCCGTTGGATTCCAAGGCGAGCTCCTTGTCCGGTCCATCGCCATAGCGCTGTCAAAAAAAAGGAGGCTGGTGAGATGTGAAACCATCAAATTATGTGCACGTACAGTTTCTTGATAAGTAGTACACATTACAATTGTGCATTTGTGTGTGCGTACCTGCCAGTTCCAGAGGCCAGTATGAGCCCAGTACCGTGGCACGGCGACATCACCAATCTGACGGTTAGGATCAGCGTTCCCAGCGATGCCAAAATGCACGATTCCCTTCACGTCAAAGAGCGTGAGGAGGAGTTGGGTGGTCACCCCGGAGTTGAGCTGCATGAAGCATGCAGTTTGGCACAAACCATTATTAACATATATATTATGTATCAGATCACAAAATGAGGTGGACGTATCCTTATTACACACGATATGATTGAGAATATGTTTTGATTACGTCATCATTTTTTGAAACAATTGATTTGGTCATCTTGAGCGGCTGAATATTTAGTTTCGAAAAAACAAAAAAAAGGGATTGAGTTTTTCAATTCACCGATATTTACCATGGCAAGGCCTGTCATGACGATGATAACCTTCTGGTCTCCGATCATGCCAAAGCGAAATCTTCTTCCTTGAGACAAATAATACATGTGTATTTAATTATGTGTCAGGTCATCAATTAATATGCATTTCTGAGAGCATAAGGCCAATCTCAATGGGCGTTTTATATGAGTTTTATTTGCATTAAATAGGTTGTCACATAGGCATATTTGATGACATGACGGTGTACTTAAGAAGTGAGAGAAGAAATGAGTTTCATCTAGATGAAACTCTCTTGGCACGATTACCAACTCTCTATGAGTCGTGAAATTAAATGCATATGAAACTATATAATGAAACTCTCACTCTCAATAGAGAGTTTTATTTGATTTCATATGACATGGCAGTCTTGGAAACAACGTAATGAAACTCACCACTAAGATTGGCCTAATAACATGATGTATAGAGCTACGAAGACGGATGAAGAATGAGCTGACGACACGATGATATATAAAGTTGAACGTGAACCGATATGTTAGTCCCAGAAGCTAAGTACACGGTAGCTTGGTCAAATCAGAGGCCACACGTGGTCGTGGATAGAAACGTGAAAAAGAGGTACACTGTATAACTTGCGACGATCGACCTATATATCCACTGTTAGACGAGCGAGATTGGAGCTCTCTGTAAGTTGCTATATAATATGCGATGGGAGTACGTAGTAATCAACTGCGCACGATTTTCTAGGTCGAGACAACATGTCCAGCATAGAGCTGTTTCCACGCGCATATACAATTGGATTGAACGCATGCACACTTATCGTACACGGCCGGTGTTCCTACAATACAATGGGCGCATGAGTTCTAGTACAGGAAACTGTTTTGCTTTGGTCAAACATGAGTTTTATACGCTCAATAACAGTATAACACGATTCACTATATATACAATCTTGAGGGGTCAAATATATCATTCATTCGTGGCGGCTCAGCGGCACAAAAAATACGAATAGTGTAGTCACAACTCACACAATCCTGTGGCTGGAGACCTGCAGTAGGCCACAACTACGTACACAAAACGAAGAGTAGTGTTTGTAAGTACATCGATTATCCGACGACGTACGTGTCGATAGATAGAGCGGTCAGTAGCTTGGCTCCGCATCCTGATTCATGCATGACGTGGACGTGTGCGCCGGCGGGAAAAGGCTGTATATATACCCTCCTACCCAATGAACTAACAGTGTTCATTTCTTAATTACGTATATAATATAAATATACACAACATGCATGTATATAGTAGAGATGATAGAATTATATTCCTTTTGTATTTGACAGCATGTTGTATTAATTAGTTTTGTCCTAATAAATTAAACATTTGTATCTTTGACCACTTATTTTTCAAAAAAAAAAAAAGTTCATGACCTAAAGTTTATAGTATGTTTCTAGATTAACTAAGAGACATACTTTTATATATAATTATAATTTATAATATGTTGCCAAACTATAACGATTTTTTTTTTGTTTTTGAAATGGATGCTAAAAGACTAATTAATGTAACATGCATGTAACGAAGAATGGATCGAGGAAGTAGTTCCATTATTTGCTACACCAATTGTATGTATTTGGCCCTCTTAAAATATATGGACATGTTGCCACGTCCAACACGCGCGGTACGGTGCAAATCGAAGTACAAAAATACAGGCACTCATATCGTATACATATCTCGATATATAGTAGGTTCCTGTCAAGATGCAAATTAATTTATAGCTTCTTCGATTATTTCGAATATAAAGACAGGTTCCCAATGGAACAAAGAACATACATATAGGGTGTGTGTTTTGTTTAGGCTCTGTTCGGTTGTCAGGGAATGATAACCTGGAAAAAATCTCAGTTGAATTAGTTACATTAATTTGTATAAATAGCTAAACCTGTAATGATTCCTGGACCTGAAATCATCTAACCGAATGGGTCCTTACGGAACAAGGTGATCCATCTGCTTCTCATTACTCAAATTTTTAATTGGTTTATGGAATGGAATCAGTTGATTCATACTCACCATCTTATTTGTCACAAGGTAATAGTAATAATTAATATATGTGTAAGGAATGAGGCCCTGTTCGTTTGACAAGCCAATTCGGCGATTTTTTGTGATAGAAAAATACTGCTCGATAATTGATTTTTACGGGTTAAAGCCAACAGAGTTTCACTCAAGGGAACAGATCAGCCTGAGTTCATTCCACCAAAATGTATAGGGTTGAACTCATGTTGTATCACTTTATAAAACATAGGATGACTGACTCCACAAACCAAACATACCCATAGTAATCGCGTCATTCTCAACACATCTATTTTCAGAATGTAGACAACCATTTTCAGATAAAAATAAAAACCATCCAAATCCCAGAATTCATGAATGAAACAACGCAAGTAGTGCTGATAAATCCGTTGTGTAAATGTAGTGCGTACCTGCGACGTCTAGGTATGGAGGCAGGCCTTTCGCCGGCGCGAAACTGGGCGACCGGAGCAGCGGATCCATCTCGAAGGCGTTGGGCAGGACGACGCCGAGGAATGGCCCACACCGGTTTACCACCTGGATGGACCTTGCCGTGCTCTCCTGGACGGCAGCACGGACGCCGGTGGAGCAACACACCGCGAGGAGCAGCAGCAGCTGCAGATGCAGCGAGACGCCGGGAAACAGCCGGCGCATGCCCAACATGGCCGTGGTCGGTTGAGTGTTTTCGAGGCTTCGGTTTGGGATGGAAGTATGGAACTAAGACAGAGGCAGCAATGGGTTATTATATAGCCATGTATGGTAAAGAACCAGGAATATAATAATCCTCCTTTATACCATGTTGGAATTTAATAATAATAATTTCACTCTATTGCCCTCAATACATCGGCTCCAAATAGCTCCGCATCCATTAGGATGAGCGTTTGTTTGGATGTAGTCATATGACATATCTATTCACTACGGGAGACAGGGTCTTTGCCGAGTGCCTGGCGCTTTGCCGAGCGGTAAATATCAGACGCTCGACAAAGATTCCTTTACTGATAGCCAGCTCTCGGCGAAGCCAGCTATATCAAGAGCTCGACTCCGGTAAAGATCTCGTATGTCGAGGGCTCGGCTCTCGTCATAAATAGGCTCTTGGCAAAAGCTTGGCTCCGCAAACGGCCTACTCACACGTCATCTTTGTCGAGAACCAGCTATGTCAGGCTCTCGACAAAAAGTTTTTTTTTATTTTCTTTGTCGAGAGCCCCAGCCCAGGCTCAAGGCAAAGCCTATGTTTGTCGAGAGCTTTAGGAGGCTCTTGGCAAACTATTTTTTTTGTTTTTACTCCTATTTTTTCTAGAGCCTTGCTACAGAGTACTAGAAGCCAAGATTTGAAATTTGGTGTACTTTATATTCTTCTTGCTATATTTCGTGTATTTTCTTTATTTTCTTGATTTTTTTCCGCAAGATGCACATTTGAACTGCAGGTGCATAAAATAATAAAATTTAGCGATTCAAAAAATGATATTCATTCTTTCGAGGGTATTTCGACACTGTATCCAAAGAGAGACACGGAAACTCGACCATCTCGTGCACGAGACATGGCGACCAAGTTACGGGAGATTTGATTTTAAAATTATATAAAATGTGAACGGAGTCAGAAAATCAAGAAAATTGACGAGAGGCCTTGACATAACATGTAGAGGCTATCGAAAAAATTTGGGAATATTTGAAGCAAGTTGTGGCGCTAGATGGTTGAAACCGTGAGATCCCAGGGTGGCCAGGGACAGGTTGGTCGTGAGTGTTTTTATAGTGTCAGCTCTATTAGATTGTGAACTTTACAGATTGAAAACTTATCATGTTTCCATGACTAATAACTTGTGATGGTTAACTTATAATGGTTTAATATCGTTTGGTTCATATATTGTGATCAATGTGCTATGTGTGGTGAATGCGGTATATGATGATATATATATATATATATATATATATATATATATATATATATATATATATATAGAACTGCTATTTAGGATATAACACTCTAAATAATATTTAGAGCGCCAATGGAGCATCCCAAATTCCACAACCGTAAATATTTTTACCAACAACCATCTTTCTGTATGCACTAGCAAAGCGACCCCGCAACCGTAAATATTTCAGCCTGCAACCGTAAATGTCGTAGAAGAAAGAGAATGATCTAGATAACATTTACGGTTGTGGGATGAGAATTAGCAGTAAATTTTACGGTTGCGGGATGGAAGAGAGAATGGTGTGGCTGCCATTTACGATTGTGGGTGAGAATTAGTAGTAACTTTTATGGTTGCGAGAACTGATGGCTAGTGACGCTCTAAATAATATTTAGAGCGCTGCGCTTCAAATAGCGGGGTCATATATATATATGTGTGTGTGTGTGTGTGTGTGTGTGTGTGGTGAATGTGGTATGCGATGATATATATGTGATGAATGTGATATATATATATGTGATGAAATGGAAAATAAGAAGGAAAAAAAATTGCCCACTTTGCCAAGGGTAGCTCTCAACAAAGGGGCTCTTTGCCGAGTGTTAGGGTCATTGCACTCGGCAAAGCTAGAAAACAAAACTGCCTTGCCGAGAGACAGGCTAGCACGACTCTCGGTAAAGATTTTTTTAAAAAAAAATAGAAATGTTTGCCGAGAGCCTGGCCAGAAAGACTCTCGGCAAACAATTATCCAACGCAAAAGAAGAAGTCAATGGCAGCCTGTAGCTAACGGCGCCTTTTTGGGGCTTTCGGCAAAGATAAATGACTCAGCAAAAATAAAAATGAAGCCTTTGTCGATAGGACTCTCGCCGAGACCGTTTTGCCGAGCGCGATGCTCGGCAAAGGCTTGAGCGCTCGGCAAAGCAGTTGTGTCCAGTAGTGACCTTAATTCATACGTTGGAGTAGATTAAGGTGCAACTTAAGTTATTTTTCACTCTGATCCACTCCATCACCCTAAATTGAGATGGATACGAATACATGCAAACAATGCCGGAAGTGTAATTCTTCTCTCTTCTTTATTTATACCTATAATACAACTAAGAAGACTAATTAGCAACATGTTTACAAGTGACTGATAACCCTCCGAGCCATGGAAGCAATATTTCCTAGCCATCACGGGTCTTTTTTAATCTCACCACACAACAACACCCGATGGCCGAACCACTAGTTTCCTCTTCATTCCTCTCCCCACACATTGAGTTTTTTAGTCTCTCCTTGTAACGCTCGGTCGCACTAGTGGTTTCCTATCCCATTCATGCTTGCTGTATAAGGAAAATGGCACCTTGCATATAGGCTATATGTGATTTTGGTGGTTGATTGACAATAACGAATAGACTAATGTAATTTGCTAATATACAAAAGTTTTAGTTCATTTAGATGCAAGGATGGTTTGGACAAAGGAAACATAAAGGTCTAAGTGATTAACATCTTATGAAGGACCAAAGAACTGCTGTAAAAGAATTAGAAGACATGCAAGGAGTCCCGGACAAGAGAAACAAGTCAAAGAAACGAAGCTAAACATGCATTGTGTGTAGGCACCAGAATTCTCATGTGTGTTACCTCTGTATAGAGCTTAGGCTCTAGAGTTTTAGATGGGCCACAGTTCTGCATACGCATACGGTAGCATCTCCAACAATTTGGTAAAATTGACTTGCCAAATGTTGTGTTTTAGCAAGTTGCTAAAATAATATATCAAGTTAAAAAGAAGCTCTCTCCAACAGTTCTCTATTTTCAACTTGCTAAAACTGAAAAAAGAAGGGTCCACCACATATATATACACACTACTTATTGTAGTATATATGTCAATGCATGCGCATCCATGCAAATGAGTGAGCACATGTAATGCAATCAGTGACAGATGGGACACATCATTGTTGGATTGATCTCCACCAGTTAGGCCCAACTGGACCCTGATCTGCATCCTGATCGGGGATGCCCAGCCCATTAGCAGGCTGGTGGGCCCCTGTCGCACAGTGCCTATAAATAGGAGGTGGGGGCAGGGCTCCAGATAAGTGGTTGACAGCCGCTGCTACAGTACCCACCATCCTAACCCTAATCCGATCCCGAGAGTGCCACCAGCAGCTCCACCAGCGCCATCTCTGCATCACGTCGACGCCCACCGTACTGTCCGGAGCTCCACTGCACCCTCGCCACTGGAATGACGGGACGTCAACAATTCGGTAACGAGTTTTCAATCGATTTATGTTTTCTTCCCCGCAAGATCTACTGCTAGTCGATCCTAGAAATCTAACAATGGTATCGGAGCAGTTCTAGCGAGTAGATCAGTAGCTTCGAGGAAGAAAAGAGAAGAAGGATGTGAATCGATTTCGGTTTGCACAGTGATTCCCTAACCCTAACAGTGAATGAGAATAAGGGAGAGCACTCGATCCGTAGGATCTCACCCGAAACGCTAGCAGATCTCTGGATGCCAGTTGAGGGAGAGGACTTGAGACTTACCTGGATCTCCCACCGCGATATCGATCTCTCCGTCGCGCGGGTTTGGTCCGAGCCACCAGCTGGTGCGGACTCAGTGCCTCCTGTGACCCGAGCGGCCGCTAAGGGCACCGCCGAGCAGCCGTTTGATGGCGGCGCGCCCTACCCTCGGGCGGACGCGCGCGCCGGCAAAGGGATGCACGGTGGTGCCACCATCTTCTTCTCCGGTGGCGAGGTGACCGGCGCGCGCTCCTCTTTCGCTGTGCGGCGCAGTGAGGACGGGTGGAAGGGGAGCCGGATCTGGTTGCGCAGATTGCCGCCGTTGCTGCTGTCCAACCTGGCGCCCAGAGAGGAGAAGAAGCGCCGGACTTGCTCCGGCGGCGGCTGTCCAGCTGCTGCGGCGCGAGAGAGAGAAAAGGGAGGAGCCGGCCGGGCCTAGGCGCCGCCTGGCAAGCGGCCGCGGCCGCCGTGCTTCATCCCCATGCGCCGCGTAAGAGAGAGCGAAGGAGAGGGATCGGGAGAAATGGATTTAGGGTTTTGGGGGAGACGGCGGCCGACGCTGTTTTTGATCCCGTGTGAACAGCGGACGGCCGTCCGATCCAGATGGACTGCCGAGAGCACGCTGAGGCCATCTGGGCGGCTTTGAGCCCAGGAGGGCGAGCACTTTTCCGGCCCAGGCCCAGGTTGTGGCCTGGGCGCGGGGGAGGGGCGTCGAGCGCCTGGCTGGGCCGTTTTTCGGTGCTGGGCCGCGGGCCAGTGAGTGGGCTTCGGCCAAAATGCACAGTAAAGTTTTTTTTCCAGAAGCAGATTTGATGATTTTGTGTTAAGTTTTGATACTAATCTCTGCACAAATTTTAATCCAACGAGAATTATTCGTTCAGAGACTAGTTAAGTAATTTATAAGTGCTTCTGGAATATATCGTTTTAAGTGTATTTTCATGTTTCCGCTGCAAAGTTGACATTGATTATCTTCTAATTAAATTGGAACCAACGGGAAAATTTAATTAGAGGAATAGTCACTTGTTTAAGTTAAATTATGATATTGTTATTTTCTGACCAACGTTGATGATAACAATATTGTAAGTTTAAATTTAAAGTTTGAATTTCTGGTAAATTTTGCGTCAACGTGACCAATTTTTCCAGAGACCATATAAGAATCAAGAAATGTATGTGATAAAGTGAAAAGTATTCCGCTGCAATGATGTTGATTATCATCAAGTTATTTGAGTTTTGCATACGTTAGTTCTATTTCTGCCCAACGGTGATGTAGAATTAATGTAAAAGAATATTATTCTATTTGATATAGAACAAAGTTGAAAGTTTTAATGCGCATGTTTTAACCAGACCAACGTAGGGTTATTTCCATGCTCATTGTTGTTGATTATCGTTGATTAATGTTTTCAGAAAAGATCTTCATGCTTTCATTCTTAGAGGCAAAAAAGTGAAAGTTTAGTACTTGTGACTCAGAAGAGGGAAAGTGAAAGTCATTACATAAAGGGATTGTGTTCTCTTTAGAGAATGACTTGAAAAGAAGATAATTTAGGGACATTGGTCCAAAGTAAAAGTTTAGTACATGAAATGTGTTTTATGTACTCTCTACAAAGAAGAATTTTGCTTCAGTTTCAGTCATTATGACAAGTTGTAATAAGGAATATGCATATTTAATTTGACCAACGTTGGATTAAATGTGTATGTTACAGAATATTCAGATTTATTTCTGAATTGATGATGGAATGTGAAAGCCAATTCTGGCTTTAATGTCCCTTATGGGAAATTGTCCCGCATGGCGGGAAAAAGTTTGTGATGACTCATGTGCCTAAATTATATCCCAGAGTCGGAGAAAAGAATGAAAAGTTTGGGTAGCTTTTATGCTATCACAGTGTTGACCATGACATGGTGATGGGCTAAGGCCATGAGGGGAGCAATCCCAGATAAAGAAAGCATGCAAGCATGACTTGCAAAAGTAAAGTTAAGTAAGGACTTTGTTAAGTTCTTAAAGTGGAATGAGAAAAGTATACTCCCATAAGAATCAAAAGATGACTTTGTTTGCATGACATGGTCACGTGAATAAAGCAAATTATAGATGGCTCCTCATTCACAAAGTTCAGAATAGTTTCGAAATTATGGCAGTAAAGTTCGTGCCATATTTCGAGGGGGAGAATGGTGAGATTACACTAAGAAAGATAAAGTTTAAAAGAGATTCTCTCCATTTCCCTGTGCCTCAAAGTGCAATGCATGATATGCATTAAGGCAAAAGTGATCTATAAAAGATGAATATGACCGTTGAGGGAGTACAATGATCATAATAACGATACCCCTAAGTAAAGAAAGAAATAGCTAAATTCCTATGCCTTTATGGTTATGATAGGAAGATAGCATAGTGAGCCAGTATTTGTACTGGACGAGCGGTGCTTAAGGCACCATATGATTTTGACAGATTAAACCCAAATAAGAAATTTGAGGAAGCACCATCTTTTCAAAAGATGGGATAATCTGGGGGAGCATGGTATGTAGAGATCAAAGACTTGAAGAGAAGTGGGACTTCGTGCCCACTCCAATGACTCAAGAACAATCATACCTGTTGATGTTGTATGGCCTATACAACACTTGTTGTTAGCTCTTCTAGAAAGATGAGTAATGTAAATTATCAATTGCCTATTGGCAATGAAAGAGCAATAACATCCCATATAAAAGAGTGCCATTTTAAGTTATTCCTAAAAGAGCCAAAACAGTAGACTGTAATGGGTCTACAAGATACAATGTGGCTCCGGAGGGAACATAGAAAGATTATAGTGAAAGGATTCACATAAAGGAAAGAAAACACTTTAACGAGTGTTAATGGCACGTAATGTTTAGAGTTGCATCAGATAGATGTAAAGCCGACACTAATTGATGGGGATTTGTGCGAAAAGTTTACATGGCACAACCTAACGGTTTTGTCATGAAAGGAAAAGAAAGTTTAGGATGCCATCTGAAGAAATCCATTTAAGGATCCAAATGGGCATCTAAATAGTGGTATTCAAGGTTTGATGCCACAATAGAAAGTTTGGGTTTTAAAGAGAATGAGAAGGACAATGACATTGTGCAAAGTTCAAGAATAGGAAATTCATTTTCCTAAACCTTGTATGTGGATGACACCTTGCTTGCTGGCAATGGTGTTAATCTATTATTGAAAAGTAGTCATTGCCCTAAATTACATAAGATTGATATCAGTGAATCGTCATTCATCTATGAATTGAAATTTACCGAGACAAGAGAAAGGGGTATTAGAAATGTCTCAAGTGTATACTTGAGAAGATTCTAAAGAAAATAAAGTATCTATGTGTGTAAACATACGCCTGTTCCTATGGTCAAGGGTAATAGTTTTTGAGAATTTTCAGTGTTCGAAGAATAGATATGAGAATCGATAAAATGGACGTCCTATATGCTTCGGCTGTTGGAAGCTTAATGAGTGCACAAGTATTTACCCTGACATAGTTCATGTATCCGGGATTTTGGCAAATGTCCAATCCAGATATAGATCACTGGAATGGAAGTGTTGCAATTGTGCAAAGTTTTATATGTCTCATGACGAGTATAAGAGAACAAGTACTCTCAAATGGTTGTGAGTACAACTAATATGTTTGAGCGAGATGTTTAGTGAAATCCACATTAGTAACTAACACTCGCAGTTGGAGTTTTATTGTCGAAAAGCTCTAAAAGGAACCATAGTGGTGTCATTGATGATGAACACCTATCATATAGCTTATCATGAGGCATAAAGGACAGGCGAAATGGTTAAAAACCTATACCAGGAGTTCATAATGGTAAACAACAGCAATAACCATTTAAGAAGTTTGCTCCTAGGACAACGGGTCAAGTGTGCTGCCAAACACATTGACATTGGGTTGTACGTTGTGAAGGAGAAAGTCCAGAATCATACTTTTAGAATGTGAAAGTATTACGGATCCGTTTTGTAAAGGCTTACCGCCCAGTGTGTTCAGGGAATACACAGTCGACATGGGTTGTATGGTAAGGCCTATGATTTCTGGACAATAAAGGGCCCCAAAGTTAAAGAACCTATTTCAAAACAGAGACATGTATTGTAGCTGTTGAATCTATCGACAATTGATCGTGACGATGAGGCACGCTCTATGCATCAATCTGTGATGGAACGGTAAAAGAAATGAATGAGAAGTTTAAAGATATGAGTTGAGATCAAGGGGGAGAATGTTGGATTGATCTCCACCAGTTAGGCCCAACAGGACCCTGATCTGCATCCTGATCGGGGATGCCCAGCCCATTAGCAGGCTGGTGGGCCCCTATCGCACAGTGCCTATAAAGAGGAGGTGGGGGCAAGGCTCCAGATAAGTGGTTGACAGCCGTTGCTACAGTACCCACCATCCTAACCCTAATCCGATCCCGAGAGTGCCACCAGCAGCTCCACCAGCGCCATCTCTGCATCACGTCGACGTCCACCGTACTGTCCGGAGCTCCACTGCACCCTCGCCACCGGAATGACGGGACGTCAACAATTCGGTAACGAGTTTTCAATCGATTTATGTTTTCTTCCCCGCAAGATCTACTGCTAGTCGATCCTAGAAATCTAACAATCATGAGTCCATTCTCGTTGCACTTGCCGCACCTCTCCGTCCCTCCGTCTGCTACCACCACCTTGCAGTTGCCGCCGCACTCCTAGCACGACACGAACCACGCGTCGTCGCAACTCTCGCAGCTGCGGCCGTCCTTGGCCGCGTTCGCCTCATCTCACGCCTTGGCCCACCGCATCATCTCCCGCGTTTGAGGATAGGAAGTTGGATAGCAAGCTTGTATATATGTGAGTGTGAGACTTTAGGATAGCAAGTTTGGATAAATATCGTGCAAGTTGGTTTGAGGAGTTGTTGAAGAAGGAATTTTGTGATTTTGCCAAATTAATAACTTGATTTGAGGAGTTGTTGGAGATACTCTACGCTAGGAAGCACCGAATAGGTTGCCATCTCAAAAGCCGGGGGCGACTAGCGTCCGACCAGGGCGGTACGGAGTCTAACACCGACTAGCTGAATTTATTTTTTTCCCGTCGCGCATGCTTCCGGCCCAGGTCGGCCCAGATCAACTTCCTACTCCGTACGCACGAAGCTCATGTTCCCGTCCAGCTCGGCTTCCTCGTCCACGTTCATTCTGAGTTCCGACCCAATTCAGCTTTCCCTGCGCTCATTCCGATGCAGATCGGAACCACGTAACATATGTAAAAGGGAAATAGTACGTAATAATGATAAAAAATAAAAATCGTCGATGACAAGATTCGAACCGAATCGAACGCATGATTTTACTGATTAAACTTCGTTATTATCCACCACTACACCATATGTATATGTTAATGTTAATGATGATAGTAAAATATTTTTTATATTAAATAATATGACCATTTAAAGTCCAATAAAAGAATATCTAACCATCACAAAAATAATATTCTATACAAAATATATCGCATGGCATTTTATAAAATATAAAAAAGGCTAAGCAAACAGTGAAAACATTGGAAAAAAGGAAGACAAAAGGAAAAACTCATGTAACAAAATACATGTGTTACCATCATGAAATATCGTATTTATAATACGTGAGTATTAAAAATACATCAAAGAACATCACACACATATATTACATAAACATTCAAAAATAAAATAAAGAATAACATAAATAGAAAAAACTAGTAAAAGATAAAAAAGAAGCATAAGAAAAAATGCACACAATATTTTAAATCATATGGATGCTATTTAAATAATCTAAAATGCACCATAGAACATCTCACTGGTACCCAAAGATAATATGAAAAATCCTTTTATACTGCATGAGCAGCTTAAATACATACATCGTAGAATATAAAATGTATATATAAATCATAGAACATCACATTTATACTATGTGAACATCAAGACATAAATCATAGAACATTACATGTATATTGTGTGAACATCACAAAGCACACCATAGAGCATCATATCTATACTATTTGAGAATGATAAATAAATTATAGAACACCAGTGGACTACCCCACACATTGCTACGGAAATTACGGATTAGTGGATTACATGATATAATGATATGAACAATAAAATGCTTATGTATCTTGCTGACATAAATATTATAGCTGCATGTGCTAGTAAATTTTAATTATATGTAATAGTTTATTGCCTAGTTGGATAACTTGCATGTTAAGATAAATAGTTAGTGAAGTTTTGCTTAGTGGATGTTAATTGTATGTGATAGTGCATTGGCTAATTGAATAGTTTGCATGTTGAGAGAAACACCTAGTGTGGTGTCTAGTTGGATAGCTTGCATGTTCAGAGAAATAACTAGTGGAGTTTAGCTTTATAGAGTTTATAGATTGCAACATATATCATATAACGTCACATGTATACTAAGTGAACAACATGTGTATTTGCAAATTTAAAAAGTGACACATAAAATTATTAAAGTAATTAATTAGATCAAAATAACAATATATAAAAAAAACATAATGAACACATATATATAAATCTATATCTATACCTAATAATAAAGAGGCAAAATTTCAGCCGTTTTTTTTGGTCTAGTATTTTTTCGTCTGGTCTACTTATATTGACCAATTAGGATTCTCGTAAGATTAGTGGACCGATATGGGACTAATAGGATGTTATCTATACCTGTTCGTTTGTTTATCCCGCAAGGATATGATGAGCTCGGCCCAAAAAGAAAAGGCCCACAGTTCTTGACTGCTGGAATTTCGTCTCGGCCCGGTCCTCTTTGCAACGAAATCGGCCCGAACTTGAAGGCCCAGTCTCGATAGCCCACGAGACCTCAGCGGCAGTAGAACGAAGACGAGCGCTTGTTCAATTTTGGTCTGGGCGTTTAGCACCACCTCACCAGCTGAAGGCGGATGAGCCACGAGCTCACGCTATAAGAAAAGCGCCCCGTGCCCCGTTGCTCCATATTTACCTGGACGGGGTCGACGTGAGATCATTAAGGCTCATGTACCACTGCCAAAATTAACAATTTAAACTTTGGTCTTTCTGCATTTATTTGTTTTCGGGATTTTCGGGATTGGGTCAACCTAAAAGATTTTTAGAGTCTCTTTCTTCTTCCGTTGCAACGCATGCCATTAGTCTAAAGCTAGCCACAGAATAATTATTCTGTAGCCAGACCCGACGTCCGCAACCGACGCACACCCCATAGGAATAGGATCGAACCCATCTCCAACATTATGAGGCTACCAACATTAATATTAATATTAAGGGGAAATTTGCTGGAGGACACTAAAAGTGGTGCGCATTTGCTAAAACACACTTTTTCATGTACCACTCACCACTAAAACAGTTGCCATTTGTAAACCATAAGGCCAATGGTTATGAAATTTTAACAGCAACAAGATAGGATAGTTATCTACAAATCATCTAATACTCACTTCCATAGAAAATGTCGTTAAGGCCTCGTAACGGCACCACCAGCAAATCATGTCTGTTAAGGTTGCTGGTGGACAACGTTACGAGGCCTTAACGACATTTTCTATGGAAGTGAGTATTAGATGATTTGTAGGTAACTATCCTATCTTGTTGCTATTAAAATTTCATAGCCATTGGCCTTACGGTTTACAAATGACAACTGTTTTAGTGGTGAGCGTTACATGAAAAAGTGTGTTCCAGCAAATGCGCGCCACTTTTTGTGTGTCCTAGCACATTTTGCCTAATATTAATTAGTAGGCAACGTATCCTATGCAAACTAGACTCCTGTGCAAACTATGCAAATTCTAATCAAGACCACAAGAATTTAATCTGATGGCTGGTAATTTTAGCACTCAAACCCCCCACTCATCCTATCCGGCTGTTGCAAAACACCCCCATGAGTGGAGGGGTTTAAGTGCTAAAATTACCAGCCATCAGATTAGATTTTTGTGGTCTTGATTAGAGTTTGCATAGTTTGCACAGGAGTCTAGTTTGGATAGGATACATCCCTAAACTATGTCGTTTCCTTTTTTTCAACCAAAAAAAAGACATCCCCATCCGGTTCTCTGGCAGAGTAGTACCGGCGGCGGCACCTCCTCGTTCCCCACCGGTGTCGTGGCTGCTTCTCCCCATAGTGCCGGCACCTCCTCCTTCTGGCGGCCGCGGCTACTCCCCCGTGAGGCCCCACCTCGCGCGGATGCGGTCCGCCGGCGGCGCTGCTCGACCCGTGCCCACGGGGCTCACTGGCGGCGACGCAACCCGCCTCGCTCAGATGGCGGCCCCGGCGGAGGATCGACCATCTCGTGTGGATAGCTGCCCTGACTGTGGAGCAACTCACCTCACGTGGATCCGTCGGTAGGTGGTGGGCAGCGTCCTCCTTTGTGGCAGTGCCCGTCTATGGTGGTTGCGGTGGCGGCACACGGGAGACAAACAACGGAGGTCAGTGCTGGGTGCACTTGTGTACTTGGTCATCCCTGGATCAGTGCTAGCCTAATCAAAGGATTTGCTTTAGATGCACGTACTCAATTAAGGTAAGGGCACTCCTCGCCGGTCCTCAGATTTGCCAACACTAGCTGATGGTTCCTTCTTGATGCATACATGCACAGGAGAAGATCACGGGAGATGGAGCAAAATACTGAAGATAGCAATCTACTCCCAAAGATCCCAACCAGCCACTAAACAAAATCTGCATGTAAGCCTACCTTGTTTGTGATTGTGTAAATGGATAGTGAAAGATAGTAATTTGGTTGTTGTGATTGTATTAACACATACATTGGTTGGGTTGATTTCACCATCACTTTTTTATTAGGTAACAACATCACGATTTTACTGTATTCCTTGGATACACCAGAATATACATTGATTTTACTATAATTCATTGCATTTACGTGGTTATCGTACATTGTGTTTCTTGTAAATCAATATGTATCGAAATGACGATAACTAGTGCTTCTTATTTACCGCCATTCCAATCATTTTTCTTGCCATATTCCATATAAAGCCTACAAATATATCTGTGATGGGTGATAGCAGCTGCTGCTCTGAATGATATAATCTATACATATGTCAGCTAGAATAATTGGAGTTTGTATTGCTGATTAGTGATCAGTCCAGGCCACAAACAAATGGGGGCATTCCTGCTATTTTCATGTTTTTTTAATATCGATAAACCAGTTTCCCTCGCATTTCATTCATCATTTATATGAGCCTTCAACTGGCCAGCATCATGTTAAGTTTAACTCATCACCATCAATCACAAATTTTAGTTAATTTCGTTTTCCCTTTATCATTAGTGGGATTTTTTAGTGCACACTTGATGCTGGTTGCAAATTGATTTCTTTGCGGTCTGCTGAGCACCTAGCAGTGTTCTGTTTCAATTTGAGGTGTTTATATAGCTCGGTGCTGGTATTGTGCCATGAGAGAAGTTCTAAATGATTTGTATAATGCCTTTTGTTTCTCAGATTCCATCAGTGTGCCCTGCTAGCTAGATTAGTCAAACTCCAAGTGGATTATGGTAATTATAAGTGCGTAGAGAAACATAGATTCTAGTAAATCTTATTCATAGGCATAAATTCTAGTAAATTATGCATAAATAAAGTTCTCAATTCTCGTAAACCATAATGTCAAATTCACAGGGACAGGAAGGCGTGGATTATAGTAATTCAACATTCAATATTCATTCTTGTAAATAATGCACTAAATTCTTGTATATATATATACATGCGGATGTTCATCTCGACGCGAGGATTTCAAAAGTCACCACCACCACGAGGTAGCCCTCTTCGTTCTCTATGCTGTGGTGTCTTCCTGTTGACACTCAAAAGTGTCGTAAGAAAATAATAAGGTTAGGAGGTATATTCGGCTCATAGTTTTGAAGACGAATTTATTTTCTGATACCTTTACATGAAGGTTGGATACTCTAGGTAAGATGAGCTTGTTTGTTTGATGTTTTTCGACCAGTTATGCTGTTTCCGACCAGGTGTGCTGGTCGGAAATTCTGGAATAATGATGAATGAACCGATTTGAGGATCTTTATTGTGCAATGTTTGAAGGTCTATTGATCGGTGAGATCAATTTGGGCTGATATCTATAATAGCCCATTGAGCCGGTTTAGTCGATTCAAAGATCATCGAGATCAGGTTTACCTTGTTTAGTCCGGATTGGACTCTTTAGTCCGGATTGGACTCTTGGATTCCATGTTTTGATGGAGTCCGGATAGGAAACTTGGAGATCGTATCGGGAGATGTTTCCTATTGGGATAAGACCAACCCCCTCTATATATATATGAGAGGATCATGGCCGATTGGGGCATCCAACCCTAAAAGATCAAAACCAATCTGCTATCCCTTTTAGCCTTTTTCCTCTCTACTTTGATGTTCGGCGTGTCTCTCGGCGAGGCACGACGGCGTCCTAGGCGGCCTTGCTGGTCCTAGGGCAACCTCTACGTGCTTCTCCCCGACGGGTCTTCCCGGGAGGAGTTCTGGAGTTATCAACACAGGGATCCATAACCCTAAATCGGCCCAAACCGTTCGCTAGATCGGTTTTTCATCGGTTTAGTTGAGTTCCCTGCTGTATCAGGTTGATCTACAACCTCTTCGGGCATTCTAGCCCTGCTGGTGTGTGATTCAGATCACTTCCGACGTCAACACACTTTTTGGTGACTCCGCTGGGAAAGATCGAAATTCCATCTACTACCAATATGAGCGGCAAAGACAGTGCTATGGATAAGGATAACATCGTCCGTCCTGTGGGCATCGACGAACTCCCCGACGAGTTAAAACAACAAGCACAGGCCAAGCTCGACGCCGTCTTGATGGCTTTCCTGGAAAGCTGCTCAAAGGATCAGCGCGGCAGGGTCATCCAAGATAAAGAGCCGGACTTCAGCGAGATAGTTGAAGGGCCGAAAGTGCAACCAGAAAGCGACCAGAGGGGGGGGGGGTTGAATGAGAGCTTCAAATTTCTTTTCAGAAACTTGTCACCACTGTTCCAAGAATCAACCCTTAAGAGCGAATCTAGAGCTTGCAAGTGTCCACGACCCTAGATGTAGGATGGATGCTTCCAAGAAGCACAGCGGGACACTACACAACTCTAGAAACTCAACGCAAAAGCCGGAATTCAAATCCGACAACGGACGAATGAATTGCGAACGAAACAGCGCAGAACCTGCCCTGACCGGACTCTGCCTGCGTCCGGTCACAGACCACCGGACGCGTCCAATCAAAAAGAAACGCTTCTGGACCCTTACTGTTTGTGACCGGACTCACTGTCCCTGTGCGTCCGGTCAAGACTCAAGCGTCCAGTCACAAGAACACAAGCAGATGAACAGTATGTTGAGTGCGTCCGGTCAGTAACGAACAGAGCGTCCGGTCATGTCACGAAGAAAACACAGAGTGTGTTCAACGACCGGACTCTCAGCCCTAGCGTCCGGTCTGCCTGACGCCAGCATCCGGTCACCTCGATGCAGTTTCGTTCGTCCACCGATTCAACTCAATCTCACCCAAAATGAATCCTCTAGGGATCAAACTTGGTGAGATGAGTCACAAGGAGGATAGTGAGCTACTCCTACGAGATCATGGCTCGAACCCATCTCCAAATCGATGAATCGAAGAAAATCGAGGCAAGGGAGACAAAACTTGATTCGAAACGAAAATCGACCGATCTCCTAGCTCGTGAGTTTAGAGAAGAATTCCTTCGGTGGAAAGATGTTCCTCACGATCTAGAACAACTCAGTTCAAACGGATTTGCCAAGACGCAAAGAGTAGAGAGATCGATCACCGGGAAAATCGTGGAGAAAAGCAACCCGCGAAGAGCAACACCAAAACGTGAATCACAACCACGAATTTGCAACCGTGTGGCTACCACACGCTACAACAGTGAGATTACGGTCTCACTTCCTTAAAATCTCCAGTACACAAAGGTATGGTTCTCTGCGGATCTTAGTTGCTACAACAGGGGATTGGGAGAGCAGGAAAACCTAGAAGGCAAAGAGCAAAATGACTGAGATAAGATGGGAGGTGGGTGTCTCCCTCTACTTATCCTAATTCTAATTCCCACTCTACCCCTAACTACTTACAGAGCGAACCAGCTAAACCCTAGGGTTATTCTGGACCAACTCATGGAAGGTGGTGATCCGACGGCCACGCCCGCACAACTGGTAGCATTGCCTCGACACAACCGCACCGATTGCCGCCACGTGCCGCCACCGCTCTGCTTGTCCTTTTCCCGGACTTCGCCCCCGGTTTTGAGGCCCAAACCGGGAAACCAGCCTTCACGACCAACCCCCGGTTTTGAGGCCCAAACCGGGAAACCAGCCGTCCATCGCCTGAGTTTTATGGCCCAAACTCAGAAACCCGCAGCACCCAGGTTTTGAGGCCCAATCCTGGAAACCATCCTCAGCCCGAGTTTTGTGGACCAAACTCGGAAACCATCAGCGCCCAGGTTTTGAGGCCCAAACCTGGAAACCGTCCACTCGGTGGTTTTTCTGTGGTTCAACCACCAAATCGAGCCGTAGATGGGATGCACCGCCCATGCACCCCGTCCACCGACACGTGTCCACAGGTCCTCCACCCAAGCTACACCGTGCCCGTAAGTCTTCGCTTGTCGCTGTCCCAGGCTGTCAGCCACCACAGGTGATCCTCAGGCCACCGGTCCCTCAGTCCAAGCCTCACGTCCGCCCTTTGCCACTCTCGGTCCATCGGCACGGCACGTCTCTACTTGACCTTCACCTTGCCTTCGATCACTGTATCCGTGCTCGACACCTACACAACACAAGCCAAAGAACATGCGCATTATCCTAGTTGACAATCACTCATCACTCGGGACTCGGCATACACCCATGTATCTGCAATCTCCCCCTTGATGAGTGCATTGTCAACTACCAACACAAATCATAATGGAATAGAGGAAGGAAGGAAGAAGAAGAGAGAACTCGACCAAATGACCCAAAAGCATAACAAAGCCGAAGAAGGTCAAGTGGAAAGAGCAAGACAACTTGGTCCCCAAAGACATGGGCAATGGCTCGACGCAACCAAGCAAAGCAAAGCTAGTCCTCAACAAGAGGTAGAACAGGCTCAACACCGCTAGCGAGAAAACTCGATACCAATTGAAATACCAATTGAAAGTCAAGCAGAATAGAGCTAGCCCTCAAGAAGAGGCAGAACGGGCTCAACACCACTAGCGAGAAAAGCTCGATACCAACTGAGGAGCATAAAAGCAAAGTTGTTGGTCCCTCAAGAAAGAGGCAAAGGCTCAACACAACGAGCTACCAAAAATGCTCCAAACCAATTAGAGACTTCAGAAAAGCTCTGAATCAATTGAAAAATTCAAAATCCGAGCCAGCTCAAACTCCCCCTCAAATAGTGCACACAACCAGGAAAACTCCCCCTTAGTTGATCTTATGATGTGAGAGAATTTCTCCCCCTTATGATTTGGCAAATTTCTCCCCCTTAGTTGAAAATGCACTGTCAAGTATCTCCCCTCCAAATGCTTATGAGTCAAAATGCAAGTTAGCAGCTTCAGGAATATAGTCAATAGAATATGAAGATGCTAGACAAAATGTTGATCTGATGACTCAACAGTATGCATAGAATGCTAGCAAAGGCTCAAACTGATCACTAAATACGAAATCTAAACATTGGAGCAAAATGAGCAGTTTTCAGCCAAAAAAAGTATTCACCATCAAAATAGCACTAAACATGTATAGACAGGAAGTCGAACAAGTGCTAAACATGCATACAAGGTGAACTACCCCTAGCACAGTTCAATCATCATGCTATAGAATGAAACAAAGACTTGTGTATTCAAATTTTATCGGAGTTGCAGCGGTTAAATTACACAAGTTCAAATTTCAGCATGTAATTGAGAGAGGTTGAAAGCTTGTCATTGCCTAACTTTTCAATTGTGCGAAGCCTATGCAGAAGCAATCAGAAGCTTAAAGCAACAGTTTCAGTCATACACTACACAGCTCAAGTTTAACTCAAAGGTGCAATGAGAAACAGTCTCGATACCGTGATGTGTTGACAAGCAATCCCATCTCGATCTTTCCAATTCACTTAACTTGGTTCAAATTTAAAGCAGAATATGAACATACCAAGCAAGTGAATGACTCAGAACAAAAGACATAGCAACCTAGCATATATGAAAAGCACGAGTGAATTCAACACATCCTACACATGCTAGTTGCATATCTCAATGGTGAACAGTTTCAAGTTTTTATTTTCATTAAGCAAGTTCACCATTCATAAAATAGCTCAGCTCACAACATTTATCAGTGATCAGAGAGAGCATAAGCTACAAGCATCATCATATAAGCATCAGAGCATACACTATACAGAGCATAGTCACATTCTAAAGATTATATGCATGAAACTTTGAATGTAAGTATGCAAGATGAAATGCAAAGATGCATGATGAAACCAATTGAAAGAAAAGGAGTCAGTCTATGATACAAGAACCAAAATGTTTCCCCCATCAAAAAGGGGAAACACACACCAAGCTCGCCTCTCAACCTAGCAAAAGTTGATTGGTCCAAAGGCTTGGTGAAAATATCAACCAACTGATGATGAGTATCGACATGGCGAAGGTCGATATCACCCTTCTCATAGTGGTCTCGCAGAAAATGAAAGTGCACATCAATGTGTTTGGTCTTAGAATGCAACACGGGGTTCTTAGCAACGCTAATAGCACTCGTGCTGTCACAAAGCAATGGGACGCGAGAAAAACTCAGACCAAAATCACGCAAAGTGGCCATTATCCAAATCAATTGGGAACAGCAGCTAGCCGCAGCAACATACTCAACCTCCGTGGTAGACTGGGCGACACTAGACTGCTTGCGAGAAGACCACGATACAAGAGAACAACCAATAAACTGACAAGTCCCAGAAGTGGACTTGCGCTCAATACGGCAACCAGCAAAATCGGCATCAGAATAACCGCAAAGGGAGAGGGTGGAGGAGGCAGAATACCAAATCCCAAACTCTGGAGTGAAGCATAAGTACCTCATAATGCGCTTGACCGCCTGACGGTGAGAGGTGCGCGGCGACGACTGAAATCGCGCGCAATGACACACCGCGAACTAGATGTCCGGGCATGTCGCCGTCAGGTACAACAGCGATCCGATCATACTCCAGTACTCCTTCTGGTCCACAGCTTCTCCATCCTAGTCCGCATCCAGGGCTGTCGTGGTCGACATGGGTGTTGGAAGAGGCTTGGCCTCACCCATATCGAACTTCTTCAATACGTCCTTGGTGTACTTGCCCTGGTGCACGAACGTCCCCTCTCGGGATTGCTTGATTTGCAACCCGAGGAAAAATGTCAGCTCGCCCATCATGCTCATCTCAAACTCCCTGCTCATAGTATCTGCAAACTTGGCAACCAAGGCGTGAGAAGAACCACCGAAAATGATATCATCCACGTAAATCTGGACCAAGAGAGTGTCATTGCCTTGCTTGAGTAGAAAGAGTGTTTTATACACACATCCCATTTTAAAACCACTACTAGAAATATGATCATCAGTGACGATTTGCTAGTGACGCTGGTAAGTTTCGTCACTGAATGATACCTTTCAATGACGAAATTTTTGTTTTCGTCACAAGATACAAGTGACGATGTTTTGGCTTCACTTTCAATGACGAAAATGAGAGGAACGTCATCCATTACCAAATGGAATCGTCATAGATCATATTGTCGGTGTGCTATATTGTAATGATGAAAACATTCGTCACAGATTATATTTCGATATGGTCATAGATAATTTGCCTCGTCTGGCCCACGTAGTGATGAAATGAATTGGTCACAGATCATTTTTCCTAACGTCATAGTTAAGTGTCTAGTTTGCCCCCGCCTGTACCACTTGACGGCGTTGGATGATTGGGCCAGACGGCCCGGTTGACCTTTTTATCATATTGGATGCGTGGGCCGTCGGTCGACCTTTTTTCATATTGGGCCACAGGTGCACACTGTAGCCTGGACAATTTTTGGCAAAAAAATTGCGCTAGTGGAGCTTTGATCGCACGACCTGCCGTTAGGCGAGTAACAACCTTACCACTGAGCTACTCGACTATTTTCTTGTGAAAAAAACAAAGTTACTCTATTTGTAAGGTATCAACATGATAATTGAATGGTGGTTCTCTTAACTCTTTAGATCACAGGTCCTGGGCCATAGACTGAGATTTGTCATCTGTACCTAGTGAGCAGATATGAAACCAAGCCCCGGACATGAGTATTATTGGTTCTCTTGAAAACTGGCTACTAAACACAACCATTGAGCAAGCACCCATCACTGATGTTATATCATCTGATTGATTTGTAAAACAGGAGGACACGCATGCAATCGCCTAACAACACAAAATCCTGAAGAAAACCAAAGTAATCGCCTAACAAAGTACTTTTACTAATCCATAATGCAAGCACTTGTAAATCCATCGCATACACAGACCAAAGCAAAGATTATCCATTTAGTACTTAGGAACATTTCGATTTCACCAGCTTCCAAAAGCACTTCATAGGTTATAGTCAAACCATTGGCTGCGGATTAGCTGCCAAACTTGTTCTTCTAATGAAGAGGTAAAGAGACACGCGAAAAGAACGCAGAGTACTCATGCCTAATCCTACAGCCTTCGCTACAAAAGAAGGCATAGTCATTAGCCCAGCCTTCGGCACGCCACATCCGCTGCCACCTGCAACCTTGTCCAGTCCTCGTCCGCCGGTGGTACGGGCGGCAAGTGCCCCCAATGGGGCTGTTCCGGCCACTTTCCATGTCACATCATGGACCACCTTGACGGCGTGCGCCCGGTACCTGGCGCACTCCCGGTTGGTCATGCGGCTGGCCTGCTTACATCGACGACGCCGTCGCCCTCGTCCTCGACCTGCCTAATGTAGCGCTCGACTTCTTCCTTCTCCTTGCAACCGTGGTGATGGATGCCGAGAACGTAAGCCGCCGCCTTGTGCCCGGCGTCTGCCGCCCGTTGGAGCCACTGAGTGTCGAGCGGCGTGCACCGTTTCGCGAAAACGAACGTGACGCCGAGGACGAAGCAGGCCTCCGGGTTGTTGGCGGCGGCCAGGTTGTCGACAAGAGCGAGGTAGCGGTCGTTCTGGAACCACCTAATGGATTCCTCTCGCTCCAGCGCCCAGCGCCTCCCGATGGATGCATCCTTGCACGCCCTGAACATGTCCTGACATCTACAAGAAACACAAATGCAAGAAACACAAATGGAGTTCATCACCGAGTTGAAGGTTGCATAGTTGGTGTACTGGTGTCACGCACTTACGTCGCTCGTAGGCTGCAGATGTCCTCCATCGGACGCGTGGACGTCTCGGCGATGCTCCCGACGATCTCGACCAACATGTCGTCCGGGAGAGCCAGCGGGTATCGCCTCGCCGCCATGGCGCTTGGGATCGAAGATTGAACGCAGTGTAAGGTCCGAAAGGAAAGAAAAGATTGGGATTAAATCCCCGCACCGACGATAGATTTGGTCGCCGAAGAAATCGAGGGAAGCGAAGGGACGACGACGAAATTGAGAAGAAAACCCTTGCGTCTACGCGTCTACGGAGTACTCCATATTGAATGCTACTCCGTATTGAATGCGCACGACCAACAACGATAGGATAGGCATGACGGTTTTTTTTATTTTTTAACCTTTTTTTTAAAAAATATTTCAATAATAATCCCACCCAAATAAAGATATGAAAAACATGAATTTTTTTTCAAAATCATATGCTCAAAAAGTATCTTTATTTGATACCATGCAAAAAAATATATGAATTTTCAAAAACCACGAACTCTTATATACGTTTATTATGGTGCTGAAAAAAGTATTTAATTTTTTGAGCATCTTAACGTCCTCAAATGAAAAAACTCAAAAGTACAAAGTTATAGATCTCATCGAGAGCTACAATTTTCATATAAAAATCATCATACGACATCGTATTGAAGAGTTATAATTTTTTGAAAAATTCAGTGCTGTCACGCCACTCCCGGTGGCGCGACAAGACCTTGCTGTCACACCACATGCATTGGCGTGACAAGGTTTTCCACGTTGGAAACGATATCCGATGTGTAAGACCTTGTCACGCCACTCCCGGTGGCGCAACAACGTTATTTGGTCGCGCCAGTGGCGCTGGCGCGACCAAAAGGGTTAGAATGTACAAATTTTATTTAGGTGGGATTATTATTGAAATATTTTTTTAAAAAATGTTAAAAAATTAAAAAAATGCCAGGCATGACCAGCCAGGGGGAAACGGGCTGGATGGGCTGGATCTGTCGGGCCAGAAGCGAGAAGGATAGGGATTTACTCTTTTTTATTAATCTCATCAAAGCCTTTTTTTGGCAAATAAAATGCGAAGGTCGAGGTTTGATCTCGCGCCTTGGCGTCAGGCAAGAAATATCCTTACCACTGGGCTACACGACCTTTCTTGCAAAAAAAAGAAAGTTACTCTATTTGTTAGGTATCGACATGATAATTGAATGGTGAGTCTTTTAACTGAATGGATCACAGGTCCTGGGCCATAGACCCATGATCGGGCAACTGTTCGTCGACCTAAACCCCCCATCGACGACGCGGCGGCGAAGGAGAACTGACATTGGGATCGAGGGCATCGGCCTCTGTGAGGACTGAAGAACAGCGCCGACCTTCGTTGCGCAGGGAAAGCAGGGGCTTCGAGCGCAGGAAATGTTTGATTTTGTGTTCGAATTTTGGTTGATATAGCATGTGTTCGATATGTGTTTAGTGCAATCACAGTTAGGGAGTTAATACAAGGTTTCTTTTATTGTCACAACAGATGGATAGAAGTTGGGTTTATGGGAAACAATTCACACCTGCATATGTGAAGGGAGTTGAAGAGTTTATGAAATTTGTTAGTGAAAGATACCTCGAAGACGAACACATTCGTTGTCCGTGCACCAATTGTCATAATCGAAGGCTATTACATCAGACTGAAGTAGAAACCCATATACACATTTATGGAATTTCACCTACATACACCAGGTGGATTCATCATGGGGAGCCTACAGATGTTGTAATTGATGAGGGTATAGATTAGGAGGTCGAAGAACATGATCATGACTTTGGGATACATGTGGATGGGGACGATGATGTTTACGATGATGATCATGGAGTACCAGAAATGATAGGCGATGTAACAGCCGCAGAGGCTGATGGAGAAAAGCCAAGTTTTGCAAGAGTTCTTGAAGATGCGAAGAAGGCGCTTAGCCCGGGTTCTAGTCATTCAAAATTTTCCTTTACGGTGAGGATGTTGTATATGAAGTCTCGTTATCGAATCACCAATACAGTATTTACCGCAATGATGAAGCTGATGTCAGATGCATACCCTCAGAGTGAGTTGCCAAAATCATATTGACGAGGCCAAGAAATATCTTAAAGAATTGGGCCTTGCATTCGAAAACATCCATGTGTGCAAGAACAATTGTGTGTTGTTTCGTAAGGATTATGCTGAAAGGAATGCGTGCCCAGTATGCAAGGAGTCTAGATGGAAAGACGAAACAGGGACGAAGAGGGTTCCTCATAAGGTTTTGAGGCATTTTCCACTCTTGCCAAGGTTGAAAAGAATTTATGCTTCAAAACGAACTTCGGAGGAAACACAGTGGCACAAGAAAGTGAGGAAGCCAGTCGCCAATGTGATGAGCCATCCAGCTGATGGGGAAGCATGGAAGGACTTTGACAGGAGGGAACCAGCTTTTGCAAATGATCCGAGGAACCTGAGGCTTGCCTTAGCTACCGACGGATTCAATCCATTTGGCAACATGAGTACACAATACAGTATGTGGCTAGTGCTTTTGACACCGCTGAATCCCCACCATGGGAATGCATAAATCCAGCAAACTGCTTTATGTCTTTACTCATCCTAGGTCCAAGATCTCCAGGAAAGGATTTTGATTTGTCCTTGAGCCCCTAATCGAAGAACTGCTCGAGCTATGGAAGGGTGTTAGTACCTTAGATGCATGTACAGGTAAGAAGTTCAAGCTTCGCGCTGCTGTGCTATGGTGTATACATGATTATCCAGCACTGGGCACGTTATCTGGGCGAACAACAAAAGGGTATTATGCATGTATTCATTGTGACAAGGATCCGTTGTCTCGGTGAGTAAGGAACAAGATATGCTACATCAGACATCATCGTTACCTTAAAATGACACACGCATGGCGGAACAGCTTGGCTTTCGATGGTAAGCGTGAAAAGAAAGATCAGCCTGACAAGTTTACTGTGGAGGAGGTCCTACAAGAGCTAGAGAAGGTGAAAGATATCAGGCCAGGGAAGCAACCTCAGATTACTGGAAATAAAAGGAAGCGCAGTGACAGTCCAAAGATTTTTAGCCGCAAAAGTGCATTGTGGAGATTGCCATATTGGGAACATTTGAAGCTTCCACATAATCTCGACGTGATGCACATAGAGAAGAATATATGTGAAAATATTCTTGGCACATTACTCAATATACTAGGCAAGTCCAAGGACACACAAAATGCTAGGCTAGATTTGTATGATATGAGCATACGACATGAATTGCACTTGCAGGAGGATGACAACTCAATCTGCAGGGCTCCACCTGCTCCATATGTTTTGGGGAAGGATCAAAAAGTCAAGTTTTGCAAGTTTCTCAAAGGTATCAAGTTTCCTGATGGATATGCGACTAACCTAGCAAGATACATAAGTGAAGATGGTTCCAGGGTGGTTGGTAAGTTGAAGACACATTCTTGCCACATACTCCTGCAAAGAATCATACCTGCTAGCCTTAGAGGACTAGTGAGGAAGGATGTATATGAAGCAATTGTAGAGCTGGGGACCTTCTTCACGGAATTATGCAGTAGAAATCTAAGGATAGATGTTGTGAAACGACTGAAAGGAGAAATTCCATTGATCCTATGCAAGGTTGAGAAAATCTTTCCACCTGCCTTCTTTGATGTCACGGTGCACTTGTGTGTCCACCTTCCTGATGAGGCACTGCTTAGAGGACCTGTTCAGTATGGATGGATGTACCCAATAGAAAGGTGATTAGGCACTTTGAAGAATTTTGTAAGGAACAGGGCTAGGCCGGAAGGATCAATTGCTGAGGCATATATGGCAAGTGACACATTGACCTTTTGTTCTAGGTACATGGAGGATGTTGACACTAAATTTAACCAGGAGGACGATAGTGGTACAAAGATGTCATTGCCTAATGACATATCTGTTTTTAAGCATGGTGCTACTCTTGTTGGAGCTAATAGGACCGAGTACATTGAAGATGCTGTCATGAATAAGCTAGTTTGGTATGTGCTAAATAATGTTGAAGAAGCAGAGGAATATTTGGAGTAAGTATGTATAAGAATTAGTTTCTGTTTTATTAAATTTGAAATTATTCTTACGAATCGATTTTTTTCCTACAGCATGTATAGGGAGGAGCTACTGCAGCAAGGTGCACGTCCAAATGAAGTAGATCGAATGGTCGAACAGGGATTTGCAAAGTGGTTTAAGTCCCATGTAAGTCACTCATCATTTTGTTTATAGGCATATTAAATGGTTACCTGATCAATTTTGTATTTTCGTTCCACCAGCTTGAGAACAAGCGCAGTGAGAATCCAGAATCGGTTAGCGAAGGACTGTGGGCACTGGCATGTGGTCCAGTTCGGCGAGTTAAGATTAGTGCAGGTTGCAAGATTAATGGAGTGCAGTATAGCACTGCGGATCATGAGAAGTTTTTGTAGACACAAAACAGTGGTGTAATGACTGCAGGTTCACATGCTAGAAAGACCATAGATTTTTATGGTGTCCTTAAAGAGGTTATTGAGTTGCTATATCCTCAAATTATGAAGTTCGTCGGTCCGTGGTTCTATTTCGATGCGATTGGTACAACCAAGTAGGCAAGACTGTGGGCCTTCGAGATGACAAATATTTCAAGTCCATCAATGTTCAGTCATTTTGGTACAAGACTGATCCTTTCATCTTGGCAGAGTAAGCAAAAAAGATATTTTACCTGCAAGATACAACTCCACATTGTACAGATTGGCGAGTTGGCGAGATGATGTGGTTGAAACAGAACAGGGCAGTCATAATGTCCATCAGGACGATTATTGTTCTGACACTGAGCATGTAGTGGAAGAAGGTGATGATAATGAGGTTATGCACACTGTTGAAGGTGGAGAAGTAACTATAGTTGAAGGCAATTTACAACAACTTATAAGAAACAAGAAGGAAGCTGTTATTAATCTTGAGGAGAGTGATGATGAGGATGATACAGTGCTGCAATACTTTAGTGATGGTGGCGATGACAACAATGATGTCATGTCCACAGATGATGAAGATGATGACTTGTAGTATGCATATATAACTGTATATATAAGATCACTTGGAAACAAACCAAAACATCACAGGCAATACTGTATATATAAGATCACTGCATATATAAACATTACTGCTATTATGTTCTTACATACATCACCAAGTGAGACTTAAGTTCATACATCCAACTTTGTACAATTACGTCCATGTTATTCAACTACACCAAAATACATCACTGTTGCTGGCTTCAATCCAAATCAGTGGAAGTATCTGCGCTTCAGGAGGACACGAAGGTTCTCGGCCTTTTTCCTCATCTGTAATTGAAATTCATAGTGGGACAAGTTAGCATATATATAATTGAAATTTAGGAAACTTATTAGGTTCGGGTAGACTTATAACACCTCCTTTTTGTGGGCCATCGGCCATTGTCCCGTCTCCTCATCGCTGTCATGGCTAAGCGTGCAATGCAGTGAAACTTTGTCACTGATCACAAACATGTGTGGATGATCATCAGGAGCCTTCATTAACAAAATTAGTGTCAGTAATGAAATAAAGTCAGCAATCAGCTTCATTAGTAGACTTGGATGCCACTTAAGACTATGTATAGTCAGTAAGAGCATCTCCAACAGTTTCTTATATTTTGTTTCCCAAATCATAGTGTTTGCCAACTCCCAAAATAGCTGCACAAGTTGTCGGCTAGCATCAGCAGGTACTGGGTAGGCAACAACAGCACCTGCAGGAGCCGGCTAGCAGCAGCAGCCCAGCAACTGCAGTACTTGCCGACCTGTAGCAGCAGCATGCAGCAACAGAGACGTAGCGGGAAAGGAGGAGATATCGCGACCGCGGGGATGCGCGCGAGGAGAGTCGTGCGTATTTTTACGCACGATGTCGACTCATTTGCCAATTGACAAAAGATGGGAAATGAATATAGAGAACTATTGGACATGAATTTTTCACCTTTTTCCAAAAAAAACAAGATTGGGGAATGAATATTGGGAACTCTTGGAGGTGCTCTAATGATTGCAATAAGTGCTAAATTAGCATGCAAAACCACACAGATCGAAACCACACTACATTTATCTCAGATTGAAACCACATAACATTAATCTAGGGTCGAAATAACAATAATCTATCTCCCAAACCACACAGAAAACCCCAACCCCAATAAGTTTCGAACCCTAACCTGGTCCAGTGGAAGCGGTGGGGGGATTTGGTATGGCGCATCGGCTTCAACTTCGGGCGCCTCTTCTGCCTCAATGCGAGTGCGTCTCGCCGTCGTCGTCCTCCTCCTCGGTCGCACGATCATGGTCCCAGCGGCGGCGATGAACCTTCCGCTGCTGTCACGCTTCTGCTTAGCCGAGTGGTGCTGCTGTTTAGGCGGCGCATCAATGGCGGCGGCAGGAGGAGGGGAGGCTGTGGAGCCGAGGGAGTAGGTTCGGGAGCGGGCTGCGCAAACCAAGGTCGCGGTGGAGGAAAGTGATGCGACGAGAGCGAGACGGGAGCGTTGATGCGACAGATTGGGGTGACAGGCGCGTTGAAGGGGCGAGACATGGGGGTGGGTGGAAGACTACGCCGACCCTTCACTCATGCATGTAAAGGGAGATGTGTCACTGAATCATGGGCCCCATCATCATTGGACCCAGGCGTCATTGAGTAAGACCATGACAAGATGATTTCTTTGTTTAAGTAATAGAACACAGATGTAAATGAGCATTAATTTGTCATCCTGGACTACCAATAACGTGCAAGATCTCAAAACACTTCGTGTCATTAACACAAAATTACAAGCAATAAAGAGTGACATGAGTCATGCACATACAATCATCAGACCATAAGATATGCTCACCACTGTCATATAATCCATTGGAGCTTATGTGAATCCTATCAAAACACACACATGTATGCTCACATATTTACACAGGTACCAGGTCTGCATCCAGCACACTCATACTCAGAAATGATTGGAGACACATAAAATCCACAAAATATATAGCACCATATATATAACTAGCACACACATATTTAAAAGGTACCAGGACTTAATTATATATTTACAAAGTACTAACATCTATATAGTTATAGTGTTTGTTCCCAAAAGCACCCCCACAGTCCTACTAGTCCAGATTCTAAGTCTACTACTGCTAGATACTAGATCAATCTGCTCCATCATAAGCCCAAAACTGTCCATACCAATCGTAATCCCAAAGGAGCCTCATCCACAGCTGGTCCTTCGAATGATCAATTTTTTTGTTCACCTCCTGCTGAATCTTGTCACAGACTGTGTTACTGTCTTGACCTGTCTGCAGGTCTTTCTTCATCTTCTCAAAGACATCCACAATGCCTTCTTGCAGCTGTTCTTTTGCAGTTTCAACCCAGAAGCGGAAAGTTGCTTCTGGTTCTTCTTCTTCCGGCTCCTGTAATTGATCATATGCAACAAACATTGATAAACAATTAAATCTGACCATGCAAAACTTTAATTAAACGAACAATGCATGTAGACTAAACATATGATCATTAATGATATGTTGAATTATCAGAATTTCTAATGCAAAAAATTTGTGATAAACAAAAAGTAAATACGTCTAAACTGGACAAACAAACATATATGACAAACCCATTTCACTATTTTATTTTTTTTATTGATAACCTCTCAAAGCATGTACAACAACAATCTTCATTTCAATTTATTTGATTTTAACAAAAACAATTGAAGCATCAAGGCTGTAAACATATAGTTAAGGCAAAACATTAATTAAAAGGACAATGCATGTAGGCCAAAGATATGATCATTAATGCATAAATAATTGACAACACTAATAATCACTACAATAATATTAGCAAAAACTTAAATTAGTAGGCCAAACATATGATCCATATATATATCAACCCATAATAAACACTAAACTTCGGATTGCCAACAAAATTGTGAAACCTGACAGCAAACTAAATCTGACCATGCAAAACTAACATTGATGATATGTTGAATTATCAGAATTTCTAATGCAACAAACTTGTGATAAACAAAAAGTAAATACGTCTAAACTGGACAAACAAACATCTATGAAAACCCATTTCACTTTTTTTATTTTTTCACTGATAACCTCTCAAAGCATGTACAACAGCAATCTTCATTTCAATTTATTTGATTTTAATCTAATCAATTAAAGCATCAGGGCTGTAAACATATAGATAAGGCAAAACTTTAATTAAAAGAACAATGCATGTAGGCCAAACATATGATCATTAATGCATAAATAATTGACAACACTAATAATCACTTCAATAATGTTAGCAAAAACTTAAATCAGCAGGCCAAACATATGATCTATATATGTATCAACCCATAATCTCAATTTAAACCCTAATGAACCTAATTAACAACAGTAATTTTTTGAATCCGTACAGAAATAAACCCTAGCCCCTTCGGATTGGGCGACGTCGCGGTGGAGCATACCTTGTCCTCGCCGATGACCGTATTCTCCTTACCGGCGGCTGGGCGTGGGAAGGTGAACGCCGACTCCATTGAATCAGCATAGGCCGAGCCGCCACCCAAGGAAGAGTTGGTGTGGCGCCTCGGCTTCTTCACCACCTCCTCTACATCGTGGGGGCGCCTCTTCCGGCCAGTGCGGCCCTCGCCGCCGTCGCCACGGGTTCTGCGCTCCATCTCCAAGCCTCGCCGCCACGCAATCCGCCTTGAAATCGCCCCTCGCCTCACCGACTCTGGAAGAAGAAGAGACCTACCGACTGTGGAAGAAGAAGAGACTAAAAAAAGCCGAGGAAATCGCATCGAGTAGGCCGCCATGCTTAATATGGAGGTCACACAGAGTAGGTCCCACTGAGTACTCCCTCCGTCCCTAAAGTAATTTTTGTTGATTTTTCCAAGGATAAATGGTAAAATATCCTAAGCTACCTACAAAAAAACTCAAAACTTGCATGTACACCTCATTTAGGTGTATAGTGTTGACAAAAAAGTTTCAACTGATTCTGAGAAAGTTGTGATGCATATGATTACAAAGGCACACATCTCTTACACATGACCATGTGAGTAAGTGAGAGATGCTCATCTGTTTGGGGATGTGTAGTACAACTTTCACCAAATCATTCGAATTTTGTTTGGGATGCTTATGTAGGTGTCCCATGATGGTGTGTGCATTTGTTCAATTTTCAGACCAAGTTTACCTATTACTGTAATTTTTGTTGATTTTCCCAAGGATAAATGGTAAAATATCCTAAGCTACCTAAATAAACTCAAAACTTAGATGGACACCTCATTTAGGTGTATAGTGTTGACAAAAAAGTTTCAACTGATTCTGAGAAAGTTGTGATGCACGTCACACATACCCTTGTTACTGAGTGAGTGATGTTCATCATTCTGGGAAATATGAAGTACCACTTTCTCCGAATCATTTATTTTGAATCTTTTTTGGATGACCATACACCAAAATATGTCAGTGCTAAAACTCAAAAAAAATTGTACCAAAAATATATTCAAAGATCAATAGGTTAAAACAAAACTAGTGAAGATCACAAAAATTTAGAAAAAACAAAAAATGCCTTTTGAAGGATTCGAACCCGTGACCAATGCACCAAAATCAGCCTGCCTTACCACTGTGCTATTCAAATAATTTCGATAACCTTTCGATGCGGTTTAGTTTAATGACGACATACCCCAGCTTGTGGCCAAAAAATAAGAGCGCCAAAACAGGCGTCGTCCCAAAAATTGATCCGGCCACTAATCACATATGTATCCCCTTATTAATTCATTCCTCCCATCCCCCATTTCTTCTACCCTAGCCGCCGCCGCCTGGACTCAACCGCCGTCAACGAGCTGCTTCCTCGACCACGACGACCAGGTACCACATCGCCAAGATGGAACACAACCGCCGTCGATTAGCTGTTCCTCCCCCTTTCCACCTAAATTCCACCCCCCAAACCGCCACCCCCGGGGGGACCACAGCCGGCGACGAGCTGTGTCGTCGCCGACTACTTCGCTCGCAACGAGCTAACCCTAACCATCGCAGGATTTGGGTCATCGCCGTGGACTTTTCACTGGATCTGCTTCGTCGTCGACTAGGGTTCACCGCAGCAGCTCTGCTTCCCCTTTGACGACCTCGATGGTGGCAACTAGGGGGCAACGGAACAAGCAACCTGCACAAGAAGAAGGTAATCCACCTGTATGCATGGGCTTTTAAGTTGGTACTGCCCTTCAGCTTTCCATACGCCTTGCAATTTAATAATGTATATACAGATGTGGAATATATATGCCCCCAATCTCACTTCAATGTAGTAATCCATGAACTATTATTATGGAACATATCACCTCTAGTCTTTCTTCGCTCTAATCTATAACCTATCACCTCTTTTCTATTTGCTCTATAGTAGGCAATACTTGCTCTTACCTCTTTTCTCTGTGCCAATTAGTATTACCTCCTAGTTCTTAGTAATCTCGTTCACATGAACTAATACACACATTGTGCTATGTTGCAAGTAATACAACCTCCAATAACCGATTATGAGAGGAACCGGGATAGACATGTGGCAAACAATTTAAAGAGGATGGAAGAATTGGGACTGCACAATCTATGTGCCAGTTTTAATAATTCTTTACCACAACCTGCATCAACAAAGGAGAAAAAACAACAAACAAGAAAACCAATAGTTCAGATTCGGATTCATCAGAGTATCTCCTTGGCGAAGATGATCAAGGAGATAGTGATGATGACGACACTGAATCTGAAGAGCATCCAAAACCCCTGGCAATTAAGGTGCTTCTTTAACCTTCCAAGTAGTGGATGGGGAGTATTTGAATTGCATTTGAATGTTTTCAATCTCATCTATAATATATGATCCTACTTTCAGATTCATCATGTTTTTTTCATACCTGTAATTAATATATGGCCTTGCTTAATATTGCACATGGCTGACTTTTTTTACAGTATCCTCCAAGTGCTAGAAGGAAAACCCTCGCTTCTAAGAAGAGAGATCCTAACATGGCTCTAGGAACTAGGAGCAAGAGAGTGAGGGCATCTGAAGAATCACAGGTGCAGCATTCTGGAGCCCAAACAAGATCAACAAAAAGGCTTAATAGTGCAGATACAAATGGGGACAATGTAGAGGCTCCTACAGATGGTTATGATGACATATCAGACAGGTTTACTACACCTGGACCTAGTGATCATGAGAGACTACCTCCAGAGGAAGACAGTGGAGCTGCTGATCTTGACACTATAGGTGCTGATGAAGGCAATATAGATGGAGGTGAACAAACTGAATGCAAGTTATAGTAATTTTGTCAGTACAATATGACATCTCTTTTGCTGATTTACATGAAACTAAAATATTTCATTAAATGCGGCTTCTATTTTGTAGCTACTGCAGAGCGAGCTCCAAGGAGACCTTGGCAACCAACTAAGGAAAAACAGCTGGACAAGATGACTAAAGGTATGGGAAGGAGATTGCCCATACTTGTTGATGAAGGCAATAAAAGGCCTCATGAACCTGTTCAAGCTGCCAAGTTTGCATCAGAGGCTGGCATCATTGTTCGGGAAAACATGCCTGTCCTACCTCATTGGAAAGATTACAAGAAAGACGACAAATACTACAAGAGTTTTGTAAATTAGCTAAATGTAAGTGCATTATTGTTTTTATGGTTAACTTGTATACATGATTAACCTGAATTGACTAACTAACTATGGAACTGTAATTTACCTAGGGACGCTTGGCAATTAACACAAAAAATGGGCCAACACAAGAAGCTTGCACAGATATGATGCGCTCTACGGTAAAACAAATGCGTTATCGGCTGAAGCAGAAATACTTCAATGGTGTTCCTGCAAATGAGATTAGGACAACTTCACCTGTTTCTTACATGTCTGATGAACAGTGGAGGGCACTAGTTGCAAAGTGGTCTGATCCAAAGAACATGGTATGGATATCTTACCATATATGCTTCTTTCACAATCATTTTGCAAAGGCTCTTCTCTTATTGAACCTATAATCTGATCTGACATGTTAATTCTCTTCTAGGAAACGTGTGTAAAGAACAAGCAGAACCGTAGTAAAGTCAAGTATCATCAGGCTACAGGTTCTCGCTCCTATGTGGCACACTTGCATGAATATGTAAGCTCAAAGTACCTTGTACTAGTCTCCATACACATTTGAACATATCAAATTCTCTTGCATGTAATCTCAGTCAACTTTTGTTGTGATTGTTTATCCATGAAACAGAAGAAGAAGAGAAATAGAGAAGAACCCAGCACAGATCTGAATGAAGAACTAGATGCGGTGGAGGCCTTTGAGACCTGCCATACCAGCTCCAAACATGGCCTCAGTCAAGCTGCAAGAGAAGCACTTGTAAGTTTCTTTGCTTGCTATGTTCATCTTCTGTGACATGTCTTCCTCAAATTATTGCAATAAGTAACAACTCTCATCTTGTTGTTCGTAAGTAGCATGAACATGTAACTATTTTCTGTCCATGATATTTTAGCTTGATATGGAAGCTTTGAGGGCTGAACCTGTTGATGAAGATGGGACGGAACCATCAAGTGTGGAGCTCGTGTCCAGGGTGCTCTCCCAGACCAGCTCAAATCATTTCCTGAAGAGTGTTGGCATGAAAACACCGACATCCTCCAAGTCACATGAAAGCGAGCTTCGGGAACAACTTGCAGCTGAAGCGGCGGCTGCTGTTCAAGGTGAACTCGATGAGCTCAAGAAGAAAAGTGAAGAAGCTGAAGAAAAGCTAGCGAGGACACAAAAAGAGATGCAGGAGTACAAGATACTGACCGAGAAGAATAACAAGGAGATGGAGGAGACCAATGCGCTGATCAAGAAGCTGTTATCCTTGCATGGTAATCCTTCTTCGTCGACATGAGGGCTCGTGGTCAGTGCTCCTGTGTTTGGGTTGTTCATTTTGGGAAGTCAAACTTAAGTTGCTTGTGGTTGGCAACATATAAATTAAATGTTGTAATGTTGGTTGGCAACTTTTAATTATATGTTGTAATGTTGGTGTTGATGTGAACTGAGTTGTATGTTCGTTGGAATGTTGTTTTATTAAGTATGGAATTGTTTGGTCTTTCTAGTATCATTTCCAAATTGCAATTAAATTATTATCTGCATTTTCTCTGACGAAAATGAAGGCGTCTTCAGTGACGATTACAAATCGCAATATGTGACCAAAACTGTGTCATCTTCAGTGACGATTACAAATCATAATATGTGACCAAAACTGTGTCATTTTCAGTGATGATTACAAATCACAATATGTGACCAAAACTGTGTCATCTTCAGTGACGATTTCAAGTAGCCATCTGTGACCAAACTCTTTCATCTTCACTGACGATTTCAAACCGCAATCTATGACGAAATAAGAACCAATCAAACCAAGCCACGTGGCAGAATATGATTCGTCCACGTGGCAACAAAGGCAGCAGTCGGGCTAGCTATGACGTCATCGCCACGTCGCGTGACACGTCATCGCCACGTCACGTGACACGTCATCGATGACGTCATCGCCACGTCATGTGACACGACATCGATGACGTCATCAGCCATGTCAGCATCCTACGTGGCAAGCGTCGTCGGGGCTTCCAAACGGACCATTATGACAAAAACAGAGTTCAATCTGTGACCAAAACGTGCCGTCACAGGTTACAAACGCCGTTAACGATGTCGTTACGGCGCGAGGTCAGACGGTGGATTATGACGAAGACCTGGACCCATCCTTGAGCAAACTCGATCGTCACAGAATGGTATCACATCCGTGACCACATCCATTTCGTCACAAAACGGAAGCACTTCTGTGAAGAAAATTAACATTTCGTCACAACAGAACAAATGTGACGCGACCCCAATGATGATATAGTTTTCGTCACAAAAACGTCACAGATTAAACTTGGTGACGGTTTGCTCATCTACAATGACGCAAGAACTACGTCACTAATGATCACATCCCTAGTAGTGAACCCTTAGCAAGCAAAAAGGTTTTCAACCTATCATACCAGGCTCTAGGGGCTTGTTTCAAACCATACAAAGCTTTGTGAAGTTTAAAAACATGGTTTGGAAACTTGGGATTTTCGAAATCGGGGGGTTGTTTTACATACACCTCCTCTTCTATGTAGCCGTTTAAGAAGGCACTCTTGACATCCATTTGAAAAAGTTTAAACCCTTTGGATGCAGCAAAAGCCAAGAGGATCCTAATTGCCTCCAAACGAGCTACAGGAGCAAAAGTCTCCTCATAGTCTATCCCCTCCTTCTGACTATACCCCTGGGCTACAAGTCTGGCCTTGTTTCTCACAACATGGCCATCCTCTCCTTGTTTGTTTTTGAAAACCCATTTTGTCCCAATAGGGTGACACTCAGGAGGAAGAGGAACAAGAACCCAAACCCGATTTCTCTCAAAGTTTTCAAGCTCCTCATGCATGGCATTTACCCAATCCGGATCCGTCAAAGCATGTCCAACATCTCGGGGTTCAAAATCAGCAACAAATGCAGAATGAGCAAAGTGAGAGATTTGTTGTGACCTTGACCGAGTGACACGTTCGCCGATGCTGCCGATCTTCTGTTGAGGTGGGTGTTGGCGCTGAATGTGTCGTGGTGCCTCCCGTACTGAAGTGACCTCCCCCTCTACAACAGCTGGTGCCTCCCCGGGTACAAACGGTACAGCCCGAGGTGGTGGATCCCACGGCCCCCAAGTAGTCGAAGAAGAAGGGTCGGGGCCGTGAGTGGTAGTAGAGGCCGCTCTTGGCGGCACAACAGGTGGAGGTGGTGCTGGGTCATCTATCCCTTCAGCACACTCGTCCTCGTCATCAAAAAGAGGCTCGCCAACCTCATGATCACCTGCACGCTCAAAACGAGAAGAAGGACAAACCATGGTCTCGTTGAAGGTGACATCGGATGTCTCCATGACTCGGTTAGTGTTGACACTGGTTATCTATCAAAATTAAAGAATAAATAAATATGAAAAGGGCATGAATTCAATCACCAACAAAGGTTTAGGGTTTTAATTGACAATATTCCACGAGTTTTGGTGAATTGTGATTCTGCAGGGACTAAACCAGGAAACCAGCGCTGATTGCTTCCCCTAGAAGGAAACCGACGGTTGATCCCTCAGGGCTATATAAGCAGCCCCAGACCCCCTCTCCAGGCATCTCCATCTTCATTATTCATCTTCACATCAGAAACTAGGGTTTCAATTAGAAGTAGAGGTCCCTCTAGATGAATCTCTTCTAGTTTATCTAGAATTAGATCTAGTTCATCTAGTTGTAATCAAGAGCCAGCTTTCAAGTAGAAGACTAGATACCCCTCTAGTAGGATTAGAACCTAGTCTTATTCTAGAACTAGAAGAGAGAGAGGAAGAGATCAAGAAGGAGCTTCGGCATGTCGGATCAACTTCTTCATCTTGTACCTGCGGATTCAAGTTCATCTTCAACTTGCTTCAACGATTGTTTCGGTAATCAACGTCTATATTTAAGTTTGAGCCATTGTTCTTATTATTCTTAAGGTTTATGACTCTCTTTTGAGTACTCTAATTCTAAGTTGCTCTAGAGTTAGAGTAGTTGGATAGTGTAAGCGTGGTGCTTAGACTTGATAGCTCATCATAAATGCCTCCTATAACGCCGGTAGTAGTGGTTGTTCGCAAGGGTGACTCTTATAGCCTTGTTGATTCTTCTATAGTCCACTTACCTGTGTGTAGGCTCGGTAGGATTATACATTTGCATACAAGACTAATATAAACATATCACTATTAAATTGAAATTAGACAGCCTTAGTGATCCCCTCTATACTTCTAGATTCTCCGTCCTTGTTAGCTACTCAGGGGTTAGACTTTAAGACTTAACACTATTCGTACCTTTGGGTTCAATATTAAAACTGGGTTACTCCGGTGAAGTGCTACATCGGTAGATCATATCTGTGCGCTTGCGGATAAAGTAGAGTGTGCGTTAATTTATACCGACAAGCATTTCTGGCGCCGTTGCCGGGGAACGGTAGATCAACTTAAGTCTTAGTTTAACCTTGTAATCATACTTTTATCTTTTCCTGTTTTGTCCCAGTCTTTTCATCATTTTTGTTTTCATTCTTATGAATGTTATTTTTGAATTCCACTCTTATCTATCACTACCCCATGAACGCAAGCTATAACCAGTAGAATCCTTACACCCCACCATAATACCTGGTTATGAGCTATGCCTACCTTTCTGCTGCACTGCCCTTGTAATGAGCATAGAAATATAATTATGAAAATATTCCTTCGGGTATTCTTGTCACTAACCTTTCCAGGTCTGGAGCAGAAAAGAACGAAGGAACAACAAACACAAGGTATGTCCCACCAATCATCATGCAACATTGAATTACATTCATCCAATCTTGATTTACAAAATCCAAGCTTGGGGAATAGACTTTCTAAGAATATTTCTTGCCATGTTGCTATGTTGGTTGTCCCTACCTTTAGGATATGCTCATATACTAATCATACTCTTTCATCACCATCTGAATAAATCTCTACAATGCTTTCATGATTCTTTATTTGCTATAGTATATTCTTTGGTTTTGAAGTATTATCATACACCTTTTAAATTAGGCATGGAGCTTAGTTTAACTGTTTTCATGAATTAAAGTAAGACATGGTGTCTGGTTTGATTCTTGAGCTAAAAGGTGTGCTGATTTTACCTCTAAAAGCTTTTAAATTAAGTATGGTGCTTAGGTTAAAATGCCTTCCTAGATCGAATTAGACGTGGTGTCTAGGTTGATTTCTGAACTGATAGTATGCTATAGTAGATTTTGGATATTTTGTTGGACTAACCCCTGCAGGGAAACTTTCAATATCAATTTGGGAAAGTCCGGAGATGAACTCACACTCGAGATGAAGAGACACATGAACTTCAATAACTCTGCACAATGAGGACTCAGCTCGTTCATCATGGATGAAAGAACTGTGAGTATCGAAGTTTATTTATTTTGTCTTCTACTGCAAGTTATCTTTTGCTTTGAATCATGTTAAAGTGCAGCCAACACATAAAATATTAGTCTATGCTAAAAGAATCCTAAAAACATCTTTTTATTAGCATAGATGCAAAATACATAAGTTATGGATAACAACCCATGTTTCAAATTCTTGCAATCCTTCGGGTATATGTCCACTAACATTATGCAGGAGAGAAATTTTGTTCGTTCATGGTTTGGTCTAAACATTGAAGATCCAAAACCCAAACCATAGACACACAAACCTACTCTCAGATCACAAATGGTGCTAGCCTAGCTTTGAGTCTTGCTTGGGCGCTGATGACAAACAGGATGCAACTTACCTCATATGAGACAACCTATGCCTGCAACCATCATTGCCCAAGACATCAAGACAAGAAGTGAGAAGTTATCCTCTTTTCTAATCAAGAGCTAGCTTGGGAGACAAGATGGTGCCACTATAACAATAGCAAGATCTATAAGTCAAACACATGAACATGTTGTTGGGAGTCCATCTACATCACAAGCCAGCCTGGGAGAGACAATTCCGTTGTCTAGATGTGTTTCACAATCAAAAGGAGGAAGGAGAAAACCACTTCAAGACATATTGATCTCATACTCACCTCTTTGATCAGTACAAACCACTAGATATTGTCCCAGTCGAAAAGAAGAATATGATCCACCACTCATTCTTGGAAGATCGTTCTTGAACACCATCAATGTTATCATCTATGCCAGACCTGGAGAAGACAACTTTTGGATCTTTCGCTGCATCTTCAACATCTACATCACTCATGAGCAGCCAAAGAGAACCAAGAGAAGACATCGAAGGGAGAACCAACTACCAAGAATTGAGGAGGGCATCATGAAGGATAAAGCCACTGCACCACAAGACTGACAAGAGTTAGAAGATGGAGAGATAGTACCTGAGCCAGCAAATCAAGTAGAACAGCCGATAAGATCTCCATCATCTAGACACTGTTGAGAGGACAAGTCTCAGTTGTGACAATATAAGACAAAGACTATCATAGAGGCACTCGAGTAGTAGCTCTAATTTCAAGTCTCTTGTCAACCCAATAATTAAAAGGAAAACAGAAAAGGTTGACTAGAGAAGAATGCAGAACTGTCCCTACATCCTCATAGTACAGAATTAATACAAGAAAGAGAGAGGATCCTAGTCAGCATACTCGAGGAACAATAAACCTTCACTGATAAGTCGACACAAGAGAAGAAAGATCGATACCTTTAAAGATGATTCCACTATGATCTTCCTCCTCTCAATCACACTGTGAGACAAGCAAGCCAGCTAGACAAGAGAAGCTTCCACAAGATGGTTCAGCACAATCACTTTCCAATGACAAAGTAATATTTCAAGGTAAGTAACCATCTCTTTAAAAGCTTCTTCTTTATTCTAGTATGAACATAAATAAAGAACTAAACATGTTTAAGTTGCATCTCACTTGATCCAACCTAATCAACTCAACATGTTCAGTCCTTTGATCTTTGTTCATAGCTTTACTCTCTTGAATCTCACTGTCTTAACTAAATGAGCTAAAATATTGTGCATCTAACCTTTGGAAGATGATATGACTTAATCAACACTTTATGCATAGATTATCCTTCCTTGGGTTAAGTAATTTGATCTGTTAAATATTTTAAGATGCTACTTTGCTCATCCTCTGATCCTATCACTCATGTTAAGATTGAATAGAACACATAAACAGCAAGTTTGCCTTGTGCAATGTGCCTAAGGTTAGAGAGGAATAAACAAAACTTTTTGTTCTGTTGGTGTTTTTCCACCAACGGAGCCCATGCACTTGATCTCTACCTTGTCTTTATGAACAGGACACTCTTGAGCAAACACGAAGAAGTTTATCACTCCCAAATTCCACAGAGTGAAGGTCCTAGATCTACAAGAACATGCACACTGAGCAAGATGCTGCCAGCTTCCACAATTAACGCTTCACTTCGAACTCCTGGGCAAACGAAGAACATGAGTGACACCATATCAAGAGGCATAAACAAGAAGGAATGATGGAAGATGTCATAGTCAGAATTAGAGGTCATGAAGTCCCCACAGACTTCTTGATCCTCGACATGGGAGAAGACAATGATGTCCACCTCATCCTAAAAAGACCATTCCTCTACACTACAAGTGCAATCATCTATAAGAGGAAATCCATTTTCACTTTCCTGGAGAAAAGGCACGATGCAACTTCATCAATTACATACCCAATGAAGCACCCAAGAAGAATAGAAGTGAAAGACGCCGCTCTCAACGCCAAAGAAGACAAGCTATCAAGAATAGAGAGACCAATCATGACGAAGATGCTCTCGCCACTGTCCCAAGAAAAGAAGGAAGAGAAACCTCAAGACAGTGAACCACAGGAAGTGAAGACTCAGACCAAGAAAGTATGAAAGAAAAAGTCTGCACCTTAGAGGTACAATCAATAACAACTTTTCAAACGTCTGATATACCTTGGGAGGTTTGAACCAAGGGAAGGTCCGGTTCATCGGACCTAAATATCCGAACCTTCGCCAAAAGGTAAAAACCGGTAGTTATCCTCATATTTACTTTTTTGCATATATCTCATATTTAATTCTTAGTTATTTATTGCATCATCATATTTAATTATTGCATCATCATATTTAATTGACAAACATTTTAATTTCTGCATTACATTAGAAAAGAAAATAAAAATATTGCATTTGTTACACTACGTCATAAACCATGAAGCCCCATGTGAATAATTCTATGGCGTGTAAAAACCCACAGAAATGTTCACCATGGTGGCATAAAAAAAATAATAATATAATAATAAAAATAAATATGCATACATACATCCTGTTGTATTTTTCTCTTGCATCATAAAAATATAAAATACAAAAATATTGAGAAAGAGATCTTACTGAAATTCTAGATAGCTAAGGCTTAAGTGGCAACCGCTAATGCTTAATCTGTTCCACAAGTTTTGTTGTCTATTTGAGTTTCGCAGGATTTGAAAGGCCAAGAAAAGCTGACAAACAAGTGAATGTTCCATCCACTGTTGAAGCACTGTTTCAACAAACATCAACATCAATCAAAGCTCTAATAAAGGAAGGACATATCCACTGCCAGTCGGCTACATTGCAAGATCAAACGACTACGTCAACATTCAGCTTGGGGGAAGGCACCCCATGTATCCACGTAAGTATCTTTATCTTCTTAAGTTTTCATTCTATAAACAAATTCAAAAAAAATTGAGCACATGAAGGCTCACCATTAATTTAAAAAGAACAAAAAAATGTGAGCACATGAAGGCTCACCATTAATTAAAAAAGAGACAAAAATATATGGGCACATGAAGGCTCAACGCTATTAAGGGAACCAGCTTGGGGGAGATGCACCCCCATTATCTTCACGATTCATGTATGACTTTATTATTATTACTACTACCACTATTATTATTAGCTTTTATTTTATATCCTAAAGTGTGTTAGATTAAATAAATAAAATAGTGTGTCTAGTTTGTTTTAAGAAGTTGATGACTAAAGAAGAACCCTCTCTCTCTAATCTTTTGCATGGAGATGATGAATAGTTGCTCTATCTAATTTCTTTCAAGTACCTAGTCTTCAAAGCATGAGTTCTTCTCATTAATAATGATGCCTTAAAATGAAATTAAATACATGGTTGGCAAATACTTAATCTAAGGTCTAGGTAATTGGGATATGACATGTGATGATCTGAGCTGCTATTATCTTGTTCTAAACAACACTAGAATTCCGGAGATTTCTCAATATGAAAAATGACTAATAATTGCATTGAGTTAAATTAAGCTTTGTGACCCTGTGAGATGTTATCTTGCCATTGAATTGAGATCACTTATGCATTTCATCCATCTTCCGCATAAATGCTCATAATTATCTGTTGCTACCCTCTCAGAAGTTTGTTGGAAGCATGTGGCTATTAAAAGAAAAAAAAGAAGAAAAAAAAGAAAAAAAGAGAGAGATCCAAGGAAATAAAAAGGGACAAGTGTCCGAAACCTCAAAAAGATAGATCCCGAGGAAATAAAAAGGGACAAGTGTCCGGAACCTCGAAGAAAAAAAATTAGAAAAAAATGGGCACGTGCCCGACAGTAGAATTAGCCTGATAGCCATATGTCTCTGATAGACAGAAGAGAGTGAATATATTCAAAAGAGCATCCGACTTCATTTTTCCATACCATGGAATTAAATAGCCCGCTATTTGTGCCGCTATAGCCCGAAATAGCTTGAAAAAAATTGTGCCGCTATTTGCGTTCATGCACAATTCTGCCGCTATTTTGCCGCTAAAGTCCGCTAATTATAGTTTATAAAACGCTAAACACTTTAGCTTTAGCTCGCTATTTAAAACCATGTTCCATACACATGCACTTTTTGATTCAATGGCTGGTTGACTTTCTCTTTGGATCCATTGTTTAATTTGACAACACATGTATTGAAGCTTTTGAAAATTAATTAAAACTCTAGGATAAAGGTGAAGTGAAAAAACTAGAGACATAGTGCTTGTTTTGATCGTTCAATCTTTCAATTACTCAAGATCTATGGTAAAAGTAATAAGCCCCATGAAGAATAACATAATATATTTTGGAGAATTTTTGTTTAACAACAGGTATACTTGTTGGAAGTGAAGATATTATAGCAACTCCTGATCCATTGTTAAGTTTTGGTTTTGCTAAGGGAGTAACAAAAGGTAAGCTTGGGGGAATTCTTGACACTGGTTATCTATCAAAATTAAAGGATAAATAAATATGAAAAGGGCATGAATTCAATCACCAACAAAGGTTTAGGGTTTTAATTGACAATATCATGAGTTTTGGTGAATTGTGATTCTGGCAGATCAGGGACTAAACCGAAACAGCCGCTGATTGCTTCCCCTTGAAGGAACCGACGGGAGATTAACGCAACCGGCACGCGGAATATTCTACAGACTCCAGAGGACACCTAGAGACACCAGGAGGTCTGGCACCGTGGGACCCTGCTAGGTGGGAGCGCTGGGTACCCTGGTCGGCCCCCCCTGGCCCGCTGGCTTCCGTCTTCTGCAAGGTTCCTTCCACCCCGACCTCAGGATGCATCTAGTCGTACCTTAAGTCGCGTTTGATCTAACGGCCCGCGGTTGATCCCTCAGGGCTATATAAGCAGCCCCAGACCCCCTCTCCAGGCATCTTCCATCTTCATTATCATCTCCACATCAGAAACTAGGGTTTCAATTAGATGTAGAGGTCCCTCTAGATGAATCTCTTCTAGTTCATCTAGAATTAGATCTAGTTCATCTAGTTGTAATCAAGAGCCAGGTATCAAGTAGAAGACTAGATACCCCTCTAGTAGGATTAGAACCTAGTCTTATTCTAGAACTAGAAGAGAGAGAGAGAGAGGAAGAGATCAAGAAGGAGCTCCAGCCTGTCGGATCAACTTCTTCATCTTGTACCTGCGGATTCAAGTTCATCTTCAACTAGCATCAGCGATTGTTTCGGTAATCAACGTCTATATTTAAATTTGAGCCATTGTTCTTTTATTCTTAAGGTTTATGACTCTTTTGAGTACTCTAATTCTAAGTTGCTCTAGAGTTAGAGTAGTTGGATTGTGTAAGCGTGGTGCTTAGACTTGATAGCTCATCATAAATGCCTCCTATAACGCCGGTAGTAGTGGTTTTTCGCAAGGGTGACTCTTATAGCCTTGTTGATTCTTCTATAGTCCGCTTACCCGTGTGTAGGCTCGGTAGGATTATACATTTGCATAAAAGACTCATACTCTGTTTGTGACCTTTTATGGCAACTTCCCCACTAAGAATATATAAAACATATCACTCTTAAATTGAAATTAGACGGCCTTAGTGATCCCCTCTATACTTCTAGATTCTCCGTCCTTGTTAGCTACTCAGGTTTAGACTTTAGACTTAACACTATCCGTTCCTTTGGGTTCGATATTAAAACTGGGTTACTCCGGTGAAGTGCTACATCGGTAGATCTTATCTGTGTGCTTGTGGATAAAGTAGAGTGTGCGTTAATTTATACCAATAGCACTACTACAACACAAGGCTATAGTAACACCAAGTTGTGTTACTGTAGGTTAGAAAACGTGTTACTAGCTCTCTTAGTAACACATTTTTGTTTGTGTTCCTATTGGCCATGTTACTATAGAGTGGTTATTGTAACACATTTACTCCTCTACAGGAACATTTTTTGTGTTACAATGATTTTTGTTGTAACACTTTTTTTACTTTAGTAACACTTCATATATATGGTACAATACATGGTTTGTAACACATTTCTTTATCCATTGGATCATTTCTCAAGTGTTACAATGATTCTTTGTTGTAACATTCTTTTTAGCTCTAGTAACACTTCTACATTAAAGTAGAGCACAATATGGAACATAGGAACACATTTTATCATGGAATATTCAACAAAATCCGAACAAAAAAATTCAAAAAATTAGGAAAAAAAATTTATCACAGGAGGGACCCACCAACGAGCCACACCACCCCATCTCTAAATCCCACAATATTTTTCCATGATTTTTCGCACTTTGCATCAACTAAGATTCGAACCAGTGACCTCTCACACGCGCACACATAACCTCCACTACCACTCCACCCATTTGTCACTTGTGTATATATTCTATTTCAGTTACCCTCATATTATACTAAACCGTGTGTAAATTGCTTGTTTAAGGCTCTAAATGAAATCAAATCAAAAAGTTGTTACCTATAAAGTTTCATAACTTTTTGAGATCTACACTTTTCGTTTAGGAAGTTTCTCCATCAAAGGTCATTTACAAAATTTGAATTTCAAATTTCAGAAATTTCAAATGTAGTTTTCATTAACAAGATGATTTCAAATTAAAACATTATCAACTACAAAGTTTCATAACTTTTCGAGATCTACAACTTTCATTTTGACCATTTTTCCATCCGAGGTATTTCAAAAATTCAAATCTCAAAATTTTTAACTTCAAATGTAGTTTTGCATGATAATATGATTTCAAATTAAAAAGTTGTCAACTACAAAGTTTCATAGCTTTTCAAGATCTACAAGTTTCATTTTGGTCATTTCTCCATCCAAGGTCTGTTGAAAACTTCGAATTTTAAATTTTTAATATTCAGACGCAGTTTTGCATGACAAGATGACTTCAAATTAAAAAGTTATCAACTATAAACTTTCTTGATGTCGACCAAAAAGAGAAATTTCTTGATGAACCCATATGGCGGTAGGTGAGTGTGTTTCATACAACAAAGTAAAAAAATATCTATATTACTTCCATTTTATTTTATATTTTGTATTTTGTTTTTTCTTCACCATTGTACTTCTTCTTCTTATGATATAGCTCCGTCTAGTGCGCCTCTTGATCTCGGCCTAATAAATTAACAACATACTCTAGCATCGAACTGACCTTTTGAATCGGCTACTCAATGCTAATGGTTCACATGTAATGACCATGATGTAATTGCCTAACAACCTTGATGAGAGCTATATGTGATGTGTTGCCTATAAATAGGAAGGTCTACATGTATTTTCTTTTGTAACACTTGAATTGAAATATTATTTTGTGTTACTAGGGGCATATATTTGTAACACATTTTATATGTGTTCCACTTATGTGTTACAACATAGTAAACTTTGTAACATTTTTCTTGTAACATTAATTTTGTGTTACTATAATTGTTGTTAGTAACACCTATTTTTAGAAAAGTATTTTGTGTTACAACCAAGTCTGTAACACACTATTTTTGTTTACTATGAAATTTTGCTGGAACACATTAATGAAAATGTTACATAAAAGTGTTACAATATCCCTGTTGTGTAGTAGTGTAGTTAGTATCAAGGTTAAGTACACGATATGCTCGAGTGTGAGTGCCATAACCCAAAATACACCGTTAGAAGAACGAGAGTCAAACTTGTCCAAGTTGCCCTTTTTGAGTATAAAACAATGGCAACCGAAAACTCTAAAATAACTCACTTTGGGTACTTTCCAAAACGCAACTCATAAGAAGTCTTTTTCAAGAAAGCTCTGAGAAAAATGCGATTGGAAATATAGCATGCAGTGCTCATAGCCTCAGCCCAATATCGCCTAGGAGTCCTATGCTCATCGAGCATCGTCCTGGCCATCTCAACAAGGGTCTGATTCTTCCTCTCTAAAACACCATTATGTGGCGATGTGTAGGGGGAACAAAACTGATGCTCTAAACCCAAAGCGTTACAAGACTTCTCAAAATCCGAGTTCTTAAACTCGGAACCATTATCACTACGGATAGCTCGCATTGAGTTCAAGGGAACTCATTCTGAAGACGCAAAATCAGATTGCGAGCAAAAGAGAAAGTCTCAGTTTTCTCAGCTAAAAGAAACCCACGAATATCTCGAAAAGTCGTCAACAACAACAAGCACATACCACTTCCCCCCAACCGAGCTCACCCGAGCCGGACCAACAAGGTCCATATGCAAAAGCTCTCCAGGGCGCTTAGTCATGACCTGAGTCACTGGATGGTGGGGAGCGGCAACCATCTTTCCATGTCTACAAGAATGGCAAACAAGATCCTTCTCCATGCACAACTTGGGCAGTCCTCGGATTAGGCAAGTGAACTAAGCCTTGCAAGCAAGTCGAAGCTCAAATGTCCTAGTCTCCTATGCCACTTCCAAAGATCAGAGGAGGAAGGTCCAGCCAAAAGACAAAGAGAAACTCCAAATGACTCCGAGAAATTTGCACGAAAGACTTTCCCAAAGGGCGAAATCAAACAAACAAGATTGCCCTGAGGATCCAAAATACGACTAAGATTCGGCTTAAAACGAATCTCATAGTCATCATCAAAGAGTTGCGAAACAAAAAAGGTTAAAATGCAAGTTAGAAACAAGAGCAACATCGCGCAACACAAAGTGCTCATTAACTCGCACCGACCCATGAGACAACACTTTACCTTTGCTATTGTCGCCGAAGGTGATAAACTCCTTTCCGGCGACCGGACTAAGACTGGAGAACCACTTGGCGTTTCCGGTCATGTGCCTCGAGCAACCGGAATCCACCAACACACGTTCTCCAATCGTTTTACCTACATCAATAAAAAGACATAGGGTGAGCATACGGTCCAACACTGGGGTTAGTGAAGTAGGAAGAATACCAGTGTTGGGCCGGCTGCTCAAAAGAACGGTTAGCAGAAAAACCATTCCTAGCACGCCTACGGGAAGAGCGATCACCACGTAGATGAAAATGTGGTCCGCTAAGGAAGGAGCGTCCATCACGATACTCAAAACGTGATGTAGGAAAACACTCTACTACAAAGCCACCTCCACGGGGTCCATAGCCTACAACTGCAGGCTCCCGCCGGGCACGTTCTCTTCATGGCCTAGGCCTAGGAACTTGAGGTTTTGGACCTCTAGGCCTAGCAGCACGCCTCTAAACATTTGGCACATGTACATCATGGAAAGGATGGTATATGTCCATGTTGTTCATCTCCTTTGCACGGCGCGCCTCTCTCTCGCGCCGAAAGCAAAACTCACTCAAGTGTCCATCTCTCCCACAATGCTCACAGTGGTACCTCACCGCTCTCATAGGGGGTTGTTGGTACTCGCGGTAGTGGGTGTGGATCACTTTGCCCTTCTGTGGTATAAGCTCCTCCTAGATAGGTGACATTGTGTCTAGCTTGTTTTTGAGGTGGTTTGGTTTTGGAGCCCATGATTGTTTCTTGGGTGGAGCTCTCGGACGTTCAACAAATACCCCATCCTTGGTGTTAGGCTTTAGAGGCTCTTTGGGTGGAATCTTGGTAAGCTTGGGAGTAGTGGTGGAGTTGGGCTTCTCACATGGGTTAAGTCCACTCGACTCTCCAATGTTGCCAAAAGATGAAGCACACTCAACACCCTGAGCAAAGCCTACACCTGGACCTCCAGCAACACACTTGAACTGGGAGATCATCATTCCAAGCTGCGGCTCACCACTAGACACTGTCACACCCGATTTTAAAAACAAAACCAGGTATACACCATATGTGAGCCCAGGAAGTCAAATCTCACATACAACTACAAATAAAGGGTAATATCGAAAGACAATGCTCTTATATAACGTATAAACACAAAGAACATAACCTTAAAGAGCAGACAGCGGGAAGACACTCCGATCTTCAGATGGAGACACCAACTTCACAGGGACAACTGACTGGTTGATCACAAGCCTAAGCTTCTCCAAAGTTTAACTCTCTGAGGTGTGGGGAAAAGCAAGAGTGAGTCCATGTTGAACTCTCACAAGTATAGCAACAAGTGATATAGATCCCAAGTTTCATGATCAATGTAACATAAATAATGAATAGCATAAAACGGTAAATAATGAATATGTTAACCAACAAAAGTCATAATCTTTAGGTCTTCAAGGCCGCTCGTGTCCATGAGCAAGGCTGATATATCAGTTTAATAAACTTTGCGCAAAGGTGTACACTTTCACTGCAAGACGTGAATTGCCCTTTCGCCCGAGGGAGCCAGCCTCTTAACCCACTTCCAAGGAAGGTCGGTAGGGTTCACGATGAAGCCTTTCAAAAGTTCGTCTAACAAGTTAGGGCCGCTAGGTTTCATTAGTCAGTCTGGGTGATTCAACCAGCCGCACGGGATCCCCAGTCTGTAATCCCCCATCTGCGCCACACGGGTAACCTCTAACAAGCTAGAAAAAGTCCTCATACTGAGCTAAAGCTAGAGCCATATAACCCCCAATAGTTGCACTGTAAATCCCGAAGGTGCTCGTACAGATAATTTCTTAAGTTGCTAATAAGTCATTTTTATCATTCGATGCATACATTAATTAAGTAACATGATCATGATTGCGAAAAGAAAACTCGATTGTTATACTTGCCTTAACTCAAGATCCTTCTTCTGTTGACTTGTATACTTCCAAAAGTTGACTTTTGTTACAATCTCTAGATCACGAACCTCTTCTTGATCACCAACGTAACTCACCGACTGGACATACGAACAAAGAACACCACACATGCATCCAAAGGCAATCATGCAAAGCAAACATAGCCTATAATTAGAACAGTACATCAACAGTAAATAAAACAAGATAAAAAGTTTTAAAAACAGAACTACAATTTACTACGATCACACAGACGCGAAAATCACGCTAATCGGAGTTATAACGAAAAGATACGATTTAAACAAAATTAAAGACACTAATTACTAGATTAATTTAACTCAATTTTAATTATAGAAAACAGTGTTGAAAGTTATATTTTGGAAAGATCTTTTCGAAACGAATCTAACGCAAGTTGAACGGACTAAAACGGAGTTAAAACAAAGAAGTTATGGGCTTTTGAATCTGGTGCAGTTTTGTAAATAACTCAAACTTTGAATTTGCAGATTTAAATAAATAAAACGAAATAGGAAATTCGGGCGGACTGGGCCTCAATTATTTCTAAACTGAGGGGGCTAGTTTGTAAGAAACACTGACTCAGAAAACAGGATTTTTATTTGACCAAAACTGAGGGGCTAGATTGCAAGTATATGCGCACTATGTTGCGCACTCGGTCCACGGTCCATGGACCGGGGAAAAATCTGTGAGAGTAGTCCATGGTAGACCGTGTCCACAATCATGAATATGTATTTGGAGATGTATTTCTGCAATTATTTTTATAAGGGAAAACGGCCACAAATTGCCATGACGTTGGGATGACGTCAACAAGCTAACAATAGCTTATGCGTATATAGATCACGGTCGTGCATGCACTGCTTGTGCGTGTGCAGATGCATGCGCCTGGGAGCGACGAGGCGGTCGGGTGGCGGCGTCACGGCGAGGTGCCCCGGCGAGATTGGCGCAGGGTGTTGCCGGCTTGGTTCGGCGAAGGGGTGTGGTGGGGTGGACTCGACATCTCTTTGCAATGCCGTAGGGCCAAGAGTTGAGGCTGGGATTGCTCGGACGAGGAGATCGGCGTGCTCGGCCCCATCGGTCATGGAGGTGGAGGTGGCGCTCGGAGGCGCTGGAGCGAAAAGGGAAACACGGGGAGAAAGAGGAGACAAAGGGGAACTTACTAACGGCAAACTCTTGATCGGGGAGTGTTCGGAGATGGCGTGGAACTTCGAGAGGCGGTCGGCGGAGCTTGGAGGCGGAAACCGACGCAAACGCGCGGACGGCGGTGGCTTTGAGTTCTTGCTCGGCGAGATCCAACTGCGACAGCTAGAGCTTGCTAGGGCATGAGAGGAGCTCGGGTTTGCGAGAAAAAGGAGATGCCGATCACGACAATGCCTTTTATGGGGCGCGGTGCATCTCAACGTGCGCGCTGCGAACTCTGGACGGCGGCGGTGGGGACTCTGTTCGAGTCCGTCTCGAGGAAGGGACGACCGACAGGCGGGGTCCACCTGCCAGGGAGCGAAAGAGCGTGCGCGTGCGGGAAATGCCACGCTGACGGGTGGGCCCATGGAGTCAGCGGGAGGAGGGAGGGAAGCAACGAGAGCGCTGAGCGGCTGACGAAGCGGGTCCGCCAGTCAGCGACAGGTGGAGGAGGCGAGCGCGTGGGGGAGTTCGGGCGGCACTGGGCCGAGGCCGAGACGGCCCATGCAGGGGCGCGAGCGCTGGAAAGGAGGGAGTGGGCCGGATGAACGGGCCGCGCAGGAGATGGCAAGGCCAGGAGAGGAGGCCGGGTGCTGGGCCACTCGGGCCGATTGCCAAGGCGAGAGGGAAAGAAAGGTTTTGCATTTTCTTTTTATTTTCAAACCTTTTCAAAAGCATTTTCAAATCCTCTTTGAAATTCTTTAAACTTTTGATTTGGATCTTTGAGAAAAACAACAAGTTTGTGAAACTTTGAACTTTTCCAAACTTTTGAAAATCAAACAAACCTTTATTTTCAAACCCTTTTCGAGAAATTCATTTTCAAATTGTTTTTAACCATTTTGATCCCAATTTGGATTTTAGCCAAAACCACACATCACAAAAACTCAAATGCACCAACATGAATGCACAAACATGTTTCTAAACCCTAGGATAATTTTAATATAGAGAAAATTTTTATTTTCCTATATTTTATGAGCACAAAAATTCATAAATAAATCATTTTAACTCTAATTTAAGAAATGCAAATTTCAGGGTGTGACAGACACCCATGACAAGATGGTCCGAAGGTATGTATTTTTCTTCCTCGGTTTGCATCTTGTCGTGCTTCACATTGGCTATCTCCATCTCCAAACCCTCACACAAAACGCATCTAGACACACAAGTGCTACCCGAGCTGGCCTTCTCAAGAGACACAATCTTTGCATTCTTCTCTGCCAACTCAGATTGCAAGCCTGCACAAGACTTGCACGCACCAAGCACGGAAAATCTAGCTCTAAGCTCATCCACCTCTCCTACCAACACAGCATACTTACTTCTCAAAGTGAGAAGGTCAGTCATGTGTTTGGAGCACATCTCACACTCCTCCTCATCTGTGACAAGAACGGTGGACTTGACAGATTCAAGTTCCTTCACCGTATCCTCCCACTTCTGCCTAAACTCCTTCCTTTCTCTAGTAGCGCGCCTAAGCAGCTTGTCTTGACTAAGGAGAGCGGCAGTAAGTTAATTGACCTCAGCAGAAAGCTCATCGGGGGTCTGAGATACCTGGGAGGTGTCGTCGTCGTCGTCGTTCCGAGGGATCTCCTCCAGCTCGCCGTCGACCTCCTTCCCGAGGGCCATGGTGCAGAAGCCCTCGTTGTCGGCGAAGAAGCAGAGGCCGTTCAGCTTGTCCTCGATCCTCTTCTTCTTCTCGGACTCGTCGTCGCTTGAGGAAGCGGAGTCGTCATCCGAGTCGTCGACATCACTGAGTGTGGCGAAGAATGCACGCTGCTCAGCCTGGGCCTTCTCCATGTACTTCGTCTTGATGTACTCCTTGTTGAAGCCGCCCTTCCGCTTGTGCTTCGCGGGGACATACTTCTCCTTGCGCTTGCCGGAGCCGTACATGTGCCCATGATCCACCTTGCCGAAGGTCTGCTTGTTCTTCTTCGGGCAATTGGCGATGAAGTGGTTGGGGTCGCCGCACTCGAAACATCCCGAGCGTCCTCCTCTGCGGCGACGGTTCATGCGGTTGTTGTGGAACCGCGAGAACCGGTTGGCACGCAAAGCCAACTCGTCATCCCCCATGAATTCCAGCTGCTCCTCTATGACAGAGAAGAGAAGAGAGTGCAAAGCCTCCAGAGGGGTAGCAGAAGAGCCAGAAAGCAAAGCC